>LR736865.1:9100593-9111556 GCA_902654985.2 Oryctes borbonicus
GAAACATCAAGTAAAATTTTAACTACGCGACATCACCCGAAAGACATTTCTACTATAGCGAATATATTCTTTATTGTTGAAACCACCAAGTTAAATCCATGGACAAACTTAAAAAACGGTTGTTATTATAACAAATAGACTTACAACCTGCATTTAATTAACATTAACATCCGAATTCTCGCCAAACAAGTCTATGGTCGGCTTAACCTAATTCCTAGTCTTTAGCAATAGAAATGTAGGTTATGAAATACGTAAATATTTACATACAACAATACAAAACTCAATTAATTACACATATTTTCTTCTATAATTAGCGAATTAAAAGTGAATAATAAAATAAATTTTACGTGCTTTCATCGTGTCTAAATTTAATTCCCCAATTAATTATATAAGACTAATTTTTCCCAATTATTATTTAAATTAATTACCGAAAAACAATTTAGTTATCAGTAATATATTTTATAAACAACCGTCATTCAATAGGCAAATTAATGCTGTAAATTTCATAAACATACGCATTTAATGAAAACAACACTAATTTCGTAAACATATGGATGTTATACAAGGTGATTCCTAAATTAATTTGCTGCAGATTTAAAGAACCTTACAAGTTACACAGGGTGAACCTGTATAAAACATCTGTTTGCTTTAATAATGTTATCTCTTCGATGCGTGCGGATTTTATTATTTGGGTCTAAAAAATTGTTTAAAAGGTAAAAATATCAGCAAAGAACAAAAAAAAAACGAGAGTATGTTTTTTTCCCGAACATTCTGTATATATCGTACAAATCTAGGTCTATTTGTATTCTATGGCTTACAAAAGCTTTGTTGTTCATTAAAATTCGCGAAAATAAATAAAAAAGGCCCCGAGAACGATTCCAGGTTAAAACTGGAATCTTTTTCGTAACTCTAAAACATCTTTGCACGATCGCTAAGAATTTCCAAAGGCTTTTTTTTGTAATGTTACAAGTCGTAGCGTAAAAAAATTGTTACTAGTAGAAGAAGGGTTAAGTTTAAAAATGGCGCTACTAACAACAAAAAAAATTAATCAACGCAATTACGAATTGCGAGCTTATCTATGAGAAAAAAAGCTAAGGCGGTAAAAACGTACAAATTCTACGAGTGCTTTTAATCGAATAATCGTCTAATTGCTGGGAATTCGTTGGCTTACCTGACGCCAAAGCTATGGTACATTCTTGGGGATCAACAGTAAATAACCGGCCTTCGTATCTGATGTCGGCCTTCGAGATTAGGCTTATTTTGGAGCCCAGCTCCGGCATTCCAGCGCTCATGATTTCTTCCTATATTCGACTTGCTGATGCAAAAGATGTTGATGGATTCACTCGACGAACTAAACAAAAATTAAACCTACAACAGCAAATGGCGTACCCAAAACAGCTGGGAGAAGTGACGTACTACGAAATGCGACCGCATTGCCAACCTATCGCGTGAACCGTGCGAACTTTACCAAATATCCCTATCTCGTATCTCGAGCGAAATGTGATTACAACTACACTACCGTTCATATATTTGGGGACGATTAAAAATATAGTTTTTTTTTAATTCGAATTAAAAAAAAAAAGTTATTTGTAATTTAATTTACTTCTGTACATTGAGTACACTATACAAAACTAAAAATATTGCAAAAAGAAATGTAACGTACTAATTATAATTAGGTCTATACGGATTTTTCGTCGATATGTCCCCCCTTAGACTTAATTACTGCGGTACATATTCGTGGCATTCTTAGAATTAAAGATTTCAAAAATGTTGCTGGGATCTCGGTCCATGCTTGCTGGAGCTTTCTCCGTAAATCTTGTGAACTAGTCACTCCTTTTTGGCGAATCCTTCTGTCCAGTTCATCCCATATTAATTCGATAGGCGACAGGTCAGGAGACTGAGGTGGCCAAATCATTCTTTTTAAACGATCTTCTTCTTCCAGAGATGCTAGATATTATCTGCATATACGAGAGGAACGCTTAGGGTCGTTATCCTCTTGAAACGTAAAGTTTCGACCTCGTAATCGTTCCCCGCTTGGTACAGCATTCTCTTGTAATATTTTGAGATAGCCCTCTTTACGAAGTATTCCCTGTATTCTTACTAAATCACCTACAGCTGTCCCCGCAAAACGGCCCCAAACCATTACGCTACCTCCACCGTGCTTCACTGTAGGTAAAATACACTTTTCACTAACTCTTTCACCAACCTGTCGCCTAACAAACGTCCTCCGTTTGGAGCCAAATGTTTCAAATTTGGACTCATCTGTCCACAGTACCTTGCACCACTGTTCGAATGTCCAGTGTCTGTGTACTTGTGCCCGTTGCGTTGGTTCTTTTGGATCCTTGCCCTGCTTCCTCCAGTTCCATCGGGTTGATGATCTTCCTGAGGTCCTCGGTCCTCCTTGTTTAGCTCTCGGAGTCTTCTTCCTGGACTCCCTCCTCGGTTATTAAAACAGAAAAATATGAGTTAGTAAGGCGTTAGTACGCGCTATGGTGGTACCTATGCCAGCCTACTCAGGTGATCGTAGTAGGTCTTGTGCCTCGATCCCGAAGGGGTTCTTCGGGTGGTGGCGTTCTTCATCGCGGGATTCTCGCTGGTTAGCGTCTTCCGAAAGAAGTTTTTGTTGAGCCGTGCCAGGAATTCCTGCAGCCGCTCAGTCTCGCTCAGGTGTGTTAGTGTAGCCAGCGAGGTGCGTCGGGGTACGTGGAGTACTAATCGCAAGCAGCGATTCTGTACGGTCGAGAGGGAGGTAATGTAGGTGGGTGCCGCCGTGACCCAGACGGGACTGGCGTAGGTGAGGATCGGGCGTATGTGTGTCTTGTACAGCATGACGCCCGTTTTAAGGTTGAGGTGGGAATTTGTAAGGATGGGATATAACTGTCTGGCTGCACCTAGTGCCCTGTTTCGAGTTCTTCTGAGATGCTCCGCGAAATTCAGCCTCTCGTCTAGGATCATTCCGAGATACTCGATCTTTCTTGTGCCCACTGCAATCTTTTCCTTTGATTTTGAACTTTCAAAAGCGGTTTTCTGGCAGCTACACGTCCCTTTAAGCCTGCCGCAATTAATCTTCGTTTCACGGTCGAATGCGAAATAGGATTTCTTCGTGAAACATTGACTTGCTGCGTTATTTCCGGTGCCGTTAAGAATCTGTTTCTTTTTGAAACAAGAACCATGAACTGATCCTCAGCAGCTGTTGTCTTCTTTTCGCGTCCAGAACGTTTCTTATCAGCCAAAGAACTCGTTTCCGCCACCCGTTTTAATGTTGTAAATACACCATTTTTCGATATTTTTAATTTTTTCGCAATAACTGCCATTGATTATCCTTCATTACGTAAAGTAATAATAGCAGAACGCGTTTCGATGGAAATTTCTTTTCGTTTTTGCCATTTCAGCACCACCCGCTTATTACGATAGTTAAATTTAAACTAAGCTACTATCAAGATCGATTTTATTTTAAATACAAGACGATATCTGCTTTGTTTGTTGTACTGAGTGTTCTATGAATCTCACATTATTCCTTTGTGGAAATTCGACAATATTTTCAAGTTTACGTTTATAACCCCGTAAAAGGGATTAAGAGAAATTTTGCCTGAGGCTGCGGTAGAATATAAATGCGTTATAAATTTGATGGGATGGAAGAAAATACTGTTGTAAATTATGTTCATACATATAGAAATGTTTACTCTTTCATATAAAACAGAATTAATTGTCAATGTTTCAATTTTGCTTATTTTTCGGAGTTTTTCTTAGTCAACAACACATAAGTATCGGCACCCTCCGCACCACACGAGTTTAATTAATTAATCCGGGACGGCCGTTTCGAGGATACGAATGGTCCTCATCATCAACCGATGACCGAATTCATTCGGTCACCGGTTTACGATGAGGACCATTCGTGTCCTCGAAACGGCCGTCCCGGACTATTCATTATATTACTATATAATAAATTAAACTTGTGTGGTGCGGAGGATGCCGATACTTATGTGTTGTTTACCATACTACGCCACAGTCCTTGTTATCATTATTTTTCTTAGGCGTCCCCAAATACATGAACGGTAGTGTAAATGTGATCACTATTTTGACTTAAACTCATCAGGGTATCACCATACACATATTTTTATCAATTATCAATCGTAGCGGGTGATAAATGGATATACGCGAATCCTTGAAACGGCTTTTCCGGATTAATTAAATAGTTTTTGCTTGATATTTAAGAAGAATATCACAGTCACAGCTAAAGCACTGTGACTCCTCCAATTACCGTGATAGAATCACGGACAGTGAAATATCGCCCACCACATTGTGTTACGTAAACTGTCAAAAAATTTCGATTGACGGGTTTTTCGAAAAATATTAATGAGCGATTCGGAATAACGAAGCGAATTACGGCTTCATTACAAGCTTTTATGCAAACCATTCCTTTACGTTCGGTGTGTTGCAGCAGGTCTCTCGAATTTTAACCCGCTGCTATCTCATAAGTCAACATGGCTGCTTCGGTGGGAAGGATTTGCGGTGCCGCTCTTTTAAAACCCAATAACGCAGTTACGCTAAGCCAGGTAGAATTGTTAGTTTAGTTCGAGAAGTTTATTAAATTGGTAAATTCTTACTACCTTTTCAATGCTTCGAATTCTTGTTGCATCTTTATGTAATTAGTGCTAATACAAGTAACCCCTAATCAAAGGTCATTTGATCTTTACTCTCTATACTTTAAGGTGTTTTAAAAGAAATTAATGTGCTTATATAGATCTTACTGTGATTTTAAATCAAATCTACTTAATAATTAGGTATTACATAACATATTCAATGTCAACCGTTTTAGATTAGCTCATATTCAACGACAAGAGAATGGTCGAAAGGTCGAAAACTGGTAAGAAACAATTTAAAATATCCAGGAACCACTTTAAACAACCTCACGTATATACATTATAGTTGCTCGCTACTATTGGCGCAATAACAGGAGGAGCCGGTGCTTTAGCATTCGCTCTTGATCAATCCGTTAAAGCGTCCGATCTAGAGTTACATCCCCCAAAAAATCCATGGTCCCATATTGGATTGTTAAATTCTTTTGATCACTCGAGGTATTCTACGCAAGTTTCAATAATAACAAATTTAATTGTCTCGCAAATCTTTTAAAGCATACGACGCGGTTACGAAGTCTACAAACAAGTGTGCGCGGCATGCCACTCTATGCGATATATCGCATATCGTGACTTGGTCGGAGTAACCCATACGGAAGACCAAGCGAAAGCTGAAGCGGCCGAAATTCAGGTCACTGATGGACCTGATGACACGGGTGCCATGTTCCAGAGACCAGGAAAGTTGTCCGACTATTTCCCAAGTCCATATCCGAACGAGGAAGCTGCCCGTGCTGCCAATAACGGTGCATTCCCACCTGATCTAAGTTATGTGGTGCCTGCACGACATGGAGGTTTGTTTTAATAGTTTTTTAATAAGTTTGTTATTAATTAGAAAAAATTAAGTAACATTGCATAATATGAAGCAACCCTTGGCAACCTTTTTTACATTGCGATCCATGAAAAGCAGCTTAAAAATTACGCAATTGATGGTCAAGCTTACGTACAACAACTTTTACCAGGTTTTTAAAGATGGGAATTGTGATATGGCCGCTACAAATCTTTGTGCTTTAGGAATATACGCTGTTGGCCCTCGTCTTGCCAATCCTCCCAATTTAAGCGGATATGTACATTTTGGCATATAAATCTGGTCATTTTAATAACCAGCAGCGAACCGTCCTTTAAATAAAATCAAACAATTCGTGCTATAAAAAAAACCATAATAATTTCACCGTTTTTGCAGGAGAAGATTACATCTTCGCCTTACTAACGGGTTACTGCGACGCGCCAGCGGGCATCGTTCTTAGGGAAGGTCAATACTACAATCCGTACTTCCCCGGAGGCGCTATTTCAATGGCACAATCACTATTCAACGAGACCATCGAGTACGACGACGGTACTCCAGCCACTGCCAGTCAATTAGCTAAAGATGTCGCTACGTTCCTCAGATGGACCTCCGAACCGGAACACGATGACCGGAAACGAATGTTCATCAAGGCGATGGGCATATTCGTTATGCTGACGGCGCTAGCCTATTACTTGAAACGCCACAAGTTCACCGTCATCAAGAGCCGCAAGATACAATTCAAACCGAAAAATTAATGAATGTAAATGTAGCTCAAGAGGCTGTCACCATTAGTTTATTAATTTAAAGCAAATGAGATCCGAAAAAGGACAAATTTAAAAAAAATACCGGTTTTATTACAAAAAAAAGGAAATATATTGATTATATTATTGATTCTTTAACTTCACGAAGGTAATTCGTGTTTTTTCGATTCTTCTTTTTTGTATATACAAAGATCAATATTGTATTAGGATGAATTATTTGACGACCGTCAGGAGTTAAGCAGTCAGTAAGTTGTAGTGTTTGTAATACGTCACTTACCTTATTTTAAGACGAACTTTATTTATGTGTAATATTGTATATCGTATACTATTAAATTGTTTCTTTTACTGGTTGGCGACCATCGTGAGCTAGCGTCACCTATTTGTTAATAAATTAATTACAAAATAGGTTCCGCCTTTTATTTACACCATCATTGTAACGCCCTCGTACTCTGTTCCCGCTTAAGAAAGCAGTACGGCCTTTATCCCAATAGAAATTTTCAAATTTCGCAGAAAATGTAAGTTCCCTGCGATGTTTATGATAATTTTTAATGCCTTTAATTGCCTACTTCAATTTTTCGTTAATTAATTAATGTCTGCTAGAGTGTACCGTACTCTAAATTGCCTAAACGAAGGATAAATTTATTTATTTTAATGGAACATCCTGTATATTCCAATTGATACAATATATACAAGCACAACTCATAAATTGCTTTATCAAGTACAATGTATGTACGATGAAACTAAAATAATCTTGGACGGCTGGCAAGCGACGAAGTAGTATGCGCAGTGTAAACGAGGCTCGCCTTCGTACCGGTTTACTACGTATTATCCAGGTTTGCTTTTGTGCCATTGCAATACAAGTTACATTTTCGTGAATATACAGGGCGTTCTATTTCTGAAAGATAATTGTTGCGCCACGCTGTAGGTGACTGTTCCATGATATTTTAGATACATTTATACAGGGGAAGTCTCGGCAAGATACGGCGCTACTACAATCGAATTACTTTTTCGCAAGAGTAACCTTCAAAAGAATGTTTGGCGTTGCTAAAGCGCAATCCGAATCTTTTTTGGCGTCGATTCATAGCCGTTGACGAAACGTGGATTCATCACAGCACACCAAACACTAGGTTTTTCGGCGCCAAAGAAGGTCAAAGGCACTTTATCGGCCAACAAGATCATGGTCACAATGTTTTAATTTTATCTTTGTTCGGAAAATTTATCAAGCCATTGATTCGCTGAGCTTCCTTTCATATTTGAAATTCTACTGAATGTTCATTTTTTGCAGTCATTGTTAAAGTGCTGTTAAGGATCTGGTATCAAAATTTTCAGAAGGTTTTTTAATTTTGTAGAGTTTCAAATTGGTAGTAAGCATCATATTCGTATTAGTGGAAATGTCTTTCGGGTGATGTCGTGTAGTTAATATTTTACTTGACGTTTCGCTGATTATCCTGTCAGCTTCTTCAGAAGATTTCTAAAGACTGACAGGATATTCAGCAAAAGGTCAAGTAAAATATTAACTGCACGACATCACCCGAAAGACATTTCTACTATGGATTACGGTCGTGAAAGCCTACACTCAACTATCATATTCGTATGTACTCTTGGTGCATTACAAAGGCGATTAAATTGATTTAACGGCAACCCAAAAACGTTTTTTATTCTTGAACTGATAATAAATAAATAAATAAAATAAATAAATAAATAATACTGACCTGATAATATTCATATTCCATAAAATTTAATTGAAACCCGTTTTTTCCGAGAAACAGCAAGACATAGGATTGCAAAACAACCATTTAAAAAAGGATCAATTAATTTATTCATTAAATTAATTCATTAAACGAGCTTCTTAAATACAACTATAATTACAACAAGCAATAAATACAAGTCTCACGTGACAATGACTTTCTTCCGTAATCCTAACGAGCTAAGCAGCGCTTTTGGGGAAGGATCCCTTCCTCTGAATTGCCTAAAAACCTCGCTCGGATGACAACCTCCGCCCAATGCGAGGAAGGTGTGCCTAAATCTTTTCCCCACCTCCAAAATCTGCTCTTCGTTATCGCGAACTTCGTGAAAAGCGCTGTAAATATCAGCCGCTATAACCCTGGACCAGATATGGGAATAATAGGCGGCGGCCCATTCTTCGGTGAAGATTTGCGTAAAGGAACACGGATGCGAATCGACTTTGCTCAACGGGAAACTCCTGTAGACGGGCCATAGTTTCTTAACGAGATCTAACCAGAATGTTTTTGTAGTATGGAGCTCCATATCCAAAGCTGATAAGTACAATTCTCGCGATAATTCTAAACCTGCTGTATGCCTGTGTACGCTGATCAAACTTTCGAACATCCGGGTTGGTAGCTTGTCTTCGCTCTTGTAATGGCTACTGATCAACTTGTAAGTCGATTCGTTCTGCAACCAATGAGCGAGGACGTGCCCGCATACCTCGACGGCGTCCCATTCGATGTTAGACAATCCGGAGACTTCCGAATAGTCTGTGCGACTCAATAAATGCTGAAGGGCGTGGCCAAATTTGTGAAAGAGTAAGCTGACGTCTTTAAATTGCAGTAACGTGGGCGTTTCCGCCGTGGGAGGTTCGAAATTGAATATTAACGCGGCCAAAGGTTTAGTATCCGCTATTCGACTGTGGTTTTGAATCCCCACCATCCAACCGCTGTTTGGCATTTGTATTTTTTCTTCGTTTCTAGCGTAGGGATCTAGGTAAAATCCTGCGACGGGAGCCGAACTGTGCGATTCGAATATGTCGTAAAACCGGACGTCTTTGTGCCAGGCCGAAACACCGGTACGTTGTTTGATGGTTATATTGAACAACCTGTAAAAATAATTAAGTATTTGTAAGAAAATCATAAATATAAATTTCTTATACGAGGAACTGCATCAATCGATCTAATTATTAAATTTTTAGATTGAGCTTTTAGAATTTTGCCTATTCCTATCCTAGCGATACACTCTGTACAATATAACCGGATTTGAAATAAACAAATAACTGTAAAAAAGTAGCGCGCAACAAAATTTTTCTTACCTTTCACATAATTCAAAAAGACCATTAAGTACTGTAGGTAACGGGAAATATTCTTGGAATGATTTTTCACTGAAATCAAAGGTGGCCATCCTCTGCTTCCGCCTCCAATAAGGCACATCCCAGAGCTCCATCCGTGATCCTTCAAAGCCACTTTCCAAAGCAAATGCATACATGCTTTCCAACTCTGCATCTTGAGCTGGTTTGGCATAAGCCCGCAATGTCTCTAACATATTAAATACGTTCTCCACGGACCCCGCCATCTTCGTTTCCATAGATATGTCGCCGAATGTTTTGTAACCTAAGATTGCGGCTTGATCTCTTCTAAGGAATCTAATTTCTTCAATCTACGATAAAAGTAACTGATTTTAACTGATTAAAATAAATATAGTGTTAAAAACGCTTACATTCGAACCAGTTTCCAATTCTCTATCGCCATAACCTGAACCTCGACTAACCATCGCCTGCCATACATTCCACCTAATCTCTCGGTCGGGACAATATTCCATGAACGGAACATAAACATGGGGGTGTAAGCTAAGGGTCCACGGTCCTGTTTGCAGGCGATTTGAATTTGAGGCAATTGATTTTAATAGGTCAATTGGAAGTCCACTAACTACTTGAGGATCATGTATTCTATGTGCAAATTGCCTGGTCGCAATTTCGTTTTTGATTCTAAATTTATTCCGTTCCGCCATTAACTTATTTAAATTTTCCTTTAGGTGCGCTTTCTTATCCTCGTTTAAGTTTATGCCGTTCAATTTACCTTCAAGCACAAACTTTTTAGCTACTCTCGTCTGTTCGTCGTTCAAATCTTTTCTCGATTCTAACGCTTTTAATATGACATCGTATATAATTGGGCTATTGAATTTTACAGCTCGCGCTCGTCTGGCACGCTCGTGTATGGCTAGGTAACTCTTTGTTGGCATCAACGTACTATTCCCTAGATACAACGTTTTCGATAAACCCCACGTCATATCTAGAGACGATCCTAATTTTTCTATTGGATCGATTACATTTTTGAAACTATCCGGATTTTCTAGATTAGAAAGTTCCAATTCTATCTTCTTAATGTCGGACTCGAATTCCAACGTTTGTTTGCCGATTGCTGCCATGCAATTCTCGATTGTGATGTTGTTAAACTCCGGAAGGCCATCTCTCTGGATTAGGGGATTCTTTTCGAGCGAATCTTCGCCAATTTCAGGTACTCTAATTTAAAACGTATTAATAGTAAGGGTGATATTGGCCGTTAAAGCAGGCTACGTGACCCTCGCTACTAACCTAAAAAGAAGAAATAATTGTACTTACAGAACTATGTATCCATGACGCTTGGATAATTTGAGTAAATTATTTCGGTTTTGGAAAATTCGCGTGCTACACCTAGATAACGACATAATTTTTAATAAATTTCTTTTATTGTTGTTACTTCTTTATTAAAAAGGCATGTTTAGATTTGACATGTTGCCACATTTTGCACTTTAAATTTGTTTGCTTTTTTAATTTTCGAAATTACGTTGTGAAATGTTGCATTATCAATTTAAATAATTTACTTTAGGAGAAAAGTAAAGAATATTTGGATTGGATCGAATAACAACATTGTTATTAATTTTTTAAATTCTTGTTTAATTGTTGCAACTAGTGCGTGTTATTCAGTTACAAATTAATGGAACTCCAATTATGAAATAATATAAATAGCATTTATTATTTAACAAATGCATTTACAGTAAAATATTTACAAATA
>LR736865.1:9126556-9137351 GCA_902654985.2 Oryctes borbonicus
GTTTCTCAATTCGTTCTTTTCGATTATTTCTAGTTGATTAAGTATCACCAGTTCACTTTAGTGATCGCATTTAGCATCGTACGAGATCGGGGGTGTTCCTTTGCGAAAGTTTAGTGTCAATTGACACACTACAGATCTTGTATCATGGCGGCACCAGCTTCGACCGGTGTAGGTATGTCATCGCATGTCTTAAACACGGCTATTTTACCTCGTTTATAGCGTAATTTTAATTGCAAACACGAAGAGTACGTAACGATTCTCATCAATAATAATTTCTCCCGCTAGTTGTCCCTCGAAACTTTAGACTTCTTGAAGAGTTGGAGGCTGGTCAGAAGGGGGTCGGCGATGGCACTATTAGCTGGGGCCTCGAAAACGACGATGATATGACTCTGACCCACTGGATGGGAATGATCATCGGCCCGCCTAGAACACCATACGAAAATAGGATGTATTCCGTTAAAGTTGAATGTGGTCAACGATATCCGGACGATCCACCTAGTGCTAAGTTTATTTCTAGAGTTAATATGAACGGCATTAATTCATCGACAGGAGTAGTAAGTGATTTACCGTTTCTTATAATTAATTAACATTGCTCTAAATATAGATGTGATATCTAAATAAATTTATTAGAGTTTAAACGCGATTCGGAAACGTGGAATAATTTATCTTCCATTGATGTCGTTATGTTTTCACTATTCCTATGTGAAAAATTCAACTTGGTCATAAAGATATATTTAAATTTCAACCTTTTGAAGACTTATCATAAGCCAAATATGTATTAAAATTATTGCAACTTAAATACAATGAAACTTCCGTAACTCGAGCTCATACCTGCTACTTCGAAATTTCGAGATATGGTGATTTTAAGATACAAAAAATGTTTTCGAAAACCAAAGTGTATATGTAATATATATTTATTCTTATACCGATTAGTACATACAAATGTAAAAAGCACTTATAAAACAATAACAAATTATGTACTTACATAATATGAATAACAAGGAAACAATTATGTAACATAATTTTATGTATTTGCAGCCAAAAATCTGCAACGTTTCTTTTCTATTATTTTTGCTAATTTATTTAAAAAACGCTTTGATATTATTCAAATTCTTGTGGAGTTCTTCTGTTGTATTTTCTTCAGTATACAGAGGGGTATATAAAGTTTTAATGGGCTTCGTAATGTCTTTGTCTTAAAGCCATACAGCACCAATCTTACGGGTATTATCGTCTTCGTCACCTTTTCAATTCTTTCTAAAATGTCATAGTTTATTGGAAAATCTGAAGGATTCAGCATCTGCATGGATAAAATCACTACAATTTGATACTTTTAATTCTTCGTGGTTGAAACCCATGCTCCGTACTGCTAAGATCTCTATCATCATCATTAACAATATTATTAGGTTGATGATGGGGAAGATTCTCTTCATTTTCCCCAACTAAAACCTCTCCAAAACCAGCTTTTACGAAATAATTAGAAACAGTTGTAGGTGTCGCATTTCTCTCCCAAAGCTTTCGAGACTTCCTTTAACGAAGGAATCGGATTCTGAAAGGATATACAGGGTTGTCATGTTTAAAGCGTTTAAATAACCTGAATCGATTACTCTAGCATGTAAGGCGGTTAAAATCTTGAATCAAGTTGACCGTATAAGCTTACGTTATAAACTAAATTCAATTATCATCCTTCGACATCTTTTTCAGGTGGATAATAGACAGGTACCAGTGTTAGCTAGATGGCAACGTGATTACACTATCAAGACTGTATTGCAAGAGCTACGAAGGTTGATGACGTTAAAAGAGAATTCTAAACTTACACAGCCCCCCGAGGGCAGCTGTTTCTAGCCCTCGAGCCCAGGAGCATCATCCCCACTGTCGTCTGTGACCACCTGTCCATTGAGCGTCGACTCATGCGCAGCACAGGCTTGCCAACTGCTCTGACGGTGGCCTCCGGAGACATTTCTGTGTACAGCTTAAAAACCTCCCGCTGTTTTTTTTTTTTACTATATTCTCTCTGTCTCTACGATCCTTCCCCGTACCTCTTTCTTTCTCTTTGTCTCCCTCCACACTACGCCCACAAAATCCCCTCCAATACTATAACTATCGTAATTGATTATTATTATTATTGAATATTATAGACCGCCGTTGTTTATATACATAATATTCGTGCATTAAAATCAGCTGTACTGCTATGTAATATTTCTGTTCATAATAAATTTTTACTATAGTAGGTTTTGTGTATTTTTATTTTATTCATTTAATTGTAAACGATTGTCGTATTATTTTGTAATAATTTTTTTTCGCTCATTTCATCTTCATTTCTTTCTTTAGGTGTAGTTGTATTTTATTATGTAATTGTTTAATTTTCTCTGTCCTCTGCAAACTGTATTCTAATTTTTCACCAACCAATTATTTAAATAAATGTAATTAAAAAATACACAAGTGTTGTTTTTCATCGCAGGATGGTTAAATGGAACGGATTCTTTTACCTAAGTTCTGACGCTGCCGCGAATGTCAATCCACGTAGCTTCCAGCATTTCAGTTGCTGCATAAACTCTATTAAAAAAGCCATCTTTATTACTATCTCTCTCAAATTTTTCGCATTGTTCGAACTGCGGTTTTATCAATCTATAGTAAGTTTTCAAATTGCGCACAGATTCACGTTAAATTATGCATCTTTCTTTTAAATAACAATATCCTATTTTCCGAAGATACAGGACACATAAGAACAATGTACACGATATGCGACGGAAATACGCGAGGAAATCGAAGCGCTGTAATTGACCTCCCATTTACGTCACCATCAGTTGCTACTATGTATATACCGTTAGCGGTGGGTAATGATGTATCGGAAAACCTTACACGACAATTCCACTTCCTCGTGTACTTTCATTGCATATTGTATAAGCAAAGAAGAATTGTGCGCGGCCCTTCATTTCGTTATCACACACACAAGTTTGCCGTTTTCCGTGCGCTTCACGAAATTAGCAGAGATAAGACGGACTCGTATAAACACGTGTCCCTTTAGTCTTTGCTGATTTCGTGAAACGCAGGGAAAATGGCGATCTTTAGTTACCACCCACGGCCACTAGTATATACTTAGTTATGAGAGTTCAAGCTAAGATCTTTTATAAAATCTGGGCCTTTCAACGAAATTGGTTTCTCGAAGAGTGCCGCAATTAATACAAAAATTTTCCCCAGAGTTTTACATGGTCATTTAATTCGTCCAAGCAGATGTTCGATGGCGCCACTAAATGTTTCGAACAATAGCTTTTGTTTTTATCGATAGGTTTTGCGTTTTCGCAACTATGCAGTTATACTTATGAACAAAGTTCGCCACTTTCCGTGCGCTTCACGGGCGTCGATGTGGGGGTGGCCCCGACCAAATTTGTAATGTTTTCGTGGGGTAAAAGAAGATTTCGAAATTTTTCAAAAAACTTATACAGAAACTTTCTTTTTGAAATTTCTCAAATGCCTAAACGTATGCGCGTCAAACACATACTAGATGCGTTACTACTGCAATAAGATCGCTTGTGCGTATATTACGAACAACCACTGCCACACCGACGCTCGTGAAGCGCACGGAAAGTGAGGAATTGTGGTTTAATTCGTATGACCTTCCGTGTATGTTTATATAAAGATGCGCCAATAACGCCATTAATACGTTTATAACTTTCTTAATTTAAATGAATTTTCAAATTTAACATTTCTCTTTTTGAAATGGTAAAGTTACTGATTTTAAAAATTCCGCAAAAAAATTCAAAAAGCACCTAACAAAATTTTGCATTCCGATTTTTCATTTCGGGAAAATGAACATAAATATATTCCGATGCGTCGATCAAAATTTTCAAGGGTTTATTTATAACAAATTAATCGGTTTCAAGTTGCAAACCAATTAAGTTGCACCACTATCAGATACACTCCCCGACAAAAACTTAGACGCGGTAAGATGTTTTAAGGGTTTTAGGGGTGACAACATTTCTTTGCGAAACTAGCAAGATATCTAATTAAGTTTTTATTCATAAAAGTAAAATAAACTTAAAAATATCTCCTCCAGTAATATATGAACTAAATAATAAATTATTACTCCAATGTTTAAACAATTTCTGCGACAAAAATTTAGACGCTCTGTTGCAAATGTGAAACAAAAATAAACAAATGAGGGATCAGTAATGCGTAGATCCTCCATTGTTCTTAATCACTTCCAATAGTCTGTTATTAATAGATTTATATAAATTTAACACATAATTTTGAGGGATATTCTGCCATTCAGTCACTATTGAAGTTTTCAGTTCCTGCACCGTGAAATATTGACGGCCTCCGCCATAAACGCGACGTGCCAATTCACCCCACATGTTTTCAATAATGTTTAAGTCTGGTGACCGTGCCGGCCACTGTAAAGTTTTAATCTTTTTCTCTTTAAACCATTCAGTAATGGTTTCTGCTTTATGAATTGGCGCGTTATCTTGCTGAAAAACAAAATTGCGCCCGGCCCATTGGTTTCCAAAACGTAGAAGATTGTCACGCAATAAGTCTTTATACGCCACAGATGTCATTTTGTTCGTGCAAAACACTATCTCACTATTATCGCGGAATCCAATCGCTGCCCATATCATCATAGATTCACCCCTTAATTGTCTGGTCATTTTCACTTTTGGTTCCTTTCTCAGACCATGATAATATTGCGAGTACCCATCCAGTCCGACCAAATTAAAGCGTTTCTCATCGGAAAATATAACTTTTTCCCATTGTTTCTCCCAGGATACGTGTCCTTCAGCAAATCTCAACCTCGCTTCTTTGTGTTTCGCCGAAAGTAGCGATTTTCTCAACATTTTCTTCCGTGATATTACCGGTGACGCCTTTAAAATCCTTTTGCGTTTGTACCCCCGCCTGTTCTGCAATAACTCTCGCCGACGCAGAAGAATTGGATGCACACCGCAATATCATGCGTTTATCTCGCTCACTTACAGCTTTCGGTCGCCCCTGGCCTTTTGGTTTGGCCGTAATTTTCCGGATCTTTTAGGAAATTTCTAAAGGGAATGATCGCTTCTTCGTAACTGACGAGCAATTTCCTTCTTACTAACACCATCCTGGCGCCAGACTAGAACTTTACCCCTTTTTATCGAGGATAATTGCTTTTTTCTACCCATATTGCAAACACTTTATAAAATATAATTTCTCGTGGTGAAATGTGTACACTTTACCAGCGCAACCGCTGCATATAAAGAGAAGGATCAAATTAAAACGTTTTGCTTATATTAATGTAATAAATGCACAGGGTGTAAATTTTTGTCGCGTTTAAAATTCCTATTTTGATCTGGGAAAATCTCAATTACCCCTCATAAAGCAATAAATACCCCAGAAATATTTATAAATGGACTATTTACATAACAAGTATTAATAACCCTCATTTACATTTTATATAATGTCTATAAACTTTGTTTCGTAAATAGAAACGATACCGGGTCTATGTTTTTGTCGGGCACTGTATAAACGAAGCAGAAGGATGGATAATATTCAAATTAGGTACATTCGAATTTCTCCCGCAGGTGGCGCTCGGGATTCTAAAATCAAACGATCAAAACAATCGCGTACTAAAAACAGCACACGTTGTCACGAATGTCATTTTTAAGTGTTTCGCGAGATTGATTTTGGTCAAAACTGCGTTTGATGTTATCAGTTTTGCTCGCAGAACGAAAATTTAACCCGCATCGGAATTGTAGATTATCGAACGCGGTGTGTGTCGGTTTGCGCGAAGCGTCGCAATAATTCAAGAAATTGAAGTCGAGCTTCAGGAATAACCAAGGGAACTATCAAAAATCGTAAGTACATCCTAAATATTAGGTGCACGCGATAATCTCGTGCTTAATTATCGATACGACATTCGATTTCGTTAGGTTTAGGTTAGTTGAAATTACCGAAAGGTATTCGCACAACCTTGAAAATGTTTACACGTGAATGTCGCATGTCGATCTCGTAAATAATCATCATTTCAGCGTTTTCTAAATTAAGAAGGTAGAAAAAAACATGCACCTATGTCTGTGTATAATCCGACATCCTAAATAGCAACCTTGAGCGCTCGCGACCGGCGTAAGACGGTAATTATTCGGTTAAATAATTGCGGTACAGATGAAAAATTGTTCTGTTTGCGATGTTTCCTTGACCTTCAAAAAATCTCGAAAATAGCGTGCGCCGCTTATTTCCTCATTTTATTGTTTTTTTTTTTTTGTTACTATTTGCACTTTTCGTCCTTAAACAGTCGGACGGTTTGTGTTTGGATTAAAAAGTGCCGAGCTTATCTATAATTGATGTCGTGAAAATCTTTATGTAAATGTTTTTTAAGTGTACTGCAAACATTGTTAAGGACGTCTGAGTTGAAAAATATCAGATAAGAAATTTGAAAAGTTTGGGAAAATATTCCATGGTGCAATATTGGGTTCGTTAGAAATATAATTTGATATCGCCGAGATACAGGATGTCTCACGATCAAGTACAACGATGGATAAATGAAGCAGTAATTGGAAAATACTGAAAACGCACTAAAGCCTAAGGCTCCCTTTACCAAGGACCAGACAACCAGGATATACCAACTGTATATCCTGGATTTCTTTTGTTACTGCCATTGTTTTTATCTTCTCTTAAACGTTTCGTTCCATATTTCCAAGTTGTACTGCACTATTCCCCCAGAGGTGTTTACTCTTTCTAGATCCCGATATCCTATAGATGTCTCTTTCTTTTTTTTTCCATTGTCTCCTGAATAATCTCATCCATCAAGGTTATAAACAAAAACGGGCTCAAACCACTTCCTTGTCTTAGTTCTTCTCTTCTTTTCAAGATATTTAGGAAAGTATGTAACAAAGAGAGCATCCATCAGCCTATGAAGTTTTTTTTAATACAGTGGCGGCACAGGTAAACTGATATGGATAAATTGATAAATTTGTAAATGTTAACAAGTGATTTATTTAACTTAGCTTAACAAAGATGTAGCAGATGGCATACAGTTTATAATAAACATACAATATTTTATAAACTTCAAGATAAACAAATTAAAAAAATAAATATATTATTTTTTAAGTGGGCATAGAAATAGCACACTTAATAACAATAACGAAATACTGTATTATTTCGTTTTTTTAATTCTTTTTTGCTTTTACATTTAATATTTTGTTGGAAACCCTTTACAAGCCAATATTGCTGCACATCTTCTCGGCACATTTTCAACTAATTTTTTACATCTTTCTACAGGAATGTTATGCCAGGCTTCTTCAATAGTATTCCATAATTCGTCTAATGTCGCTGGAGACTTAGACTTTATAACAACCTCAACATCCCCCCATAGATTTTCTGAGATTTAAATCAGGGGTTTGTGCAGGCCATTCTAACACTCGAATCTGTTTCTCCCCTAGTCACTGTTTTACGGTCCTCGCCGTATGTTTGGGATCATTATCGTGCATTAAACTCCAGGTTACTGGAAGAAATTCATCAGCATATGGTTCCATCGCGTTTTCTAAAATATTGCGATAAACATACTGATCCATTTTTCCTGCAATTCTGAAGATAGGCCCTACACCACGCCATGACATAGAAGCCCGCACCATTACGCTTCCTCCACCGTGTTTCAATGTTTTTATAGTGTACCTAGGGTTGAATCTCCGATTGATGGGGCGTCGCACATACATTTTTCCATCAGACCCAAGTCGGTTATATTTGCTCTCATCTGTCCAAAGGGCAGATTTCCAGAAAGAAAGCGGCTTTTTTTTGTGCATTTCCGCAAACACTATTCTTTTACGGTTTTTATTTGACACGAGCGGCTTTCGTACTGCAATGCACCCATGTAAGTTAAATTCCTTCAGCCGGCGTCATATTGTTCTTCTTGATATAACAATATCAAATTGTTTATTAAATTCGGATTTTATTTGTGTAGCTGTGCGAAAAGGATCTTCTTGACTTAATCGACGAATAAAGTTGTCTTGTCGTAAGGTTGTTTTACGTGGCCTAATCTTCCGTTTCTTATTTTCTAAAGTTTTCTCCGTCCGAATATGCTTTATCGCATTTTGTATTAATTTACGTGAACAATTTAATGTTCGTCATATTTCTGAAATTGATACGCCCTTCTCTTTCATGGTGCAAATTAATTCTCTTTTCTCTGGTGTGCGATGTTTTCCTCGTCCCATTATACTAACACTTAAATTTTTGTTATTAATAAAACGTTAATTTTAAAAGTGGTAAGTACGCCACTTTTTTGGTACAAAATAACTCGAACCGTAACACTATAATAAGATTCCGCTACAGAACCGAAAACTGCGCTATTTATGTGCCTGCTAGAAACGTGAAACTAATATTTTTTTTTTCATTGAATGCCGAATTATTGTTCTGGAATACGTAGCTAGGGGAAGTACACGCAACTTTCTCGGGGACTCTCACGCTAGTTTAATAAAAATTTAAACGGGAACAACTTGAGCGGTTAATTCAAATTAAATTTGATGCCTGTGCTATTTATGTGGCCGCCACTGTATGTCGAAATATCCAAGTTTAAGAAACAATTTAGCATTGATGAAACGTTCAATCGCCTATTTTTTTGGAAGTTTTGCGTTCAAAATACATGGGGATTGCTCCTGTAAAATGAGACTTGCACCGGTTAAGAAGGCCAATTCTTGTAAATTTGGCTTCGCTGTAAGTCCAGTAAGACTATATTAAAATAAACAGTGTTCTTAAATTTTTATCTTGATCGATCCGAAGTGCTTCAAACTCAGAATGTGATGGTTTTTTTTTTTATGGATACCAAACGGTAAAAGTGTGGCATATTCTCGATGATCCCCCTGTATTGCATTCTTCATAAATAAAACAAAATAAATCAATATTACATTGATAAGTTTGTTTACTTTCCGTGGCGCCTTATCCAAAAAATTACTCAATAGGATGTTGTCCTTGATTTTTTTTAGAAATACATCGATAAATTATACAAATATAAATCTTCGATTTATCTAGGTCGGGTACAAGGTTATTTATTTTTCCTATGAAAATCTCCAATAAATAAAACAAATTGTTAGTGAATTATCAAAACGGCGGTTAACACAAAGAAAGCTTAAGATGCCAGTAAAAAAATTATTTTTGCGGAAGTTGCATGGACGTCTGATAAGGCAGTAGCGGCTTTATGATAGGATTGGAGCCTTCGCCTGATTGATAAGTACGCGTTAAGAACTGTTTGCCGACCAAAGGACAATGATTAATGTTGATTAATTATACATGTACAAAAAATAAATTAAAACAAGTAGTTTAATAAATCTCCAATATCGTTAATATAACATTTGTCTTAAAAGTCCAAATTGGGTCAAGAATAAAGTAATATCTGCCTTTCGCCAAAATAAACATTTATCATGCATTCTTGCACCCTACGACAAAAATAAAAATATAGCAATGACTAGCGCCGGGCGGCATAATTACTGCATTTTGCGGCGATAAAAGTGGATGAATGCGAAGTCGAATTCGCATTCGAATCTTTCTCTAACCGAATTCTGGATCGCAACGCATTCATATTTACTTTTGTAAATATGGGCTTTTTTCTTCTAATTATTTATTATGCGATAGCCCCCCATTCATTGTACATATTTAAGTAAAAAAATGCGAATGCGGTGCAATCGAGAATTCGGTAAGGGAGAGATTGGAACTCGAATTCGCATCCATTGACTTCTATCGAATGTAAAATACAATAATTATGCCCAGCCATAATTATTACCTAAAACATTTTGTGTCTGATGTCTACTTCGAACTACTCTGATTAAAGATAATTTTGAATAAGCAGCCAATGCTTTTGTCCGATAGCCCCGACTTTGTAAACATGAACTGATTATGCCGATGATTTGTTGAAACGTGCGGTGTTACGTTTTTAATCAATTTTAAGTTTTCTAATTTAATACTATGCCCGGTTTTAGTTATATGTTGTGCTACACTCGACGCGTCCAATCTTCCGTAGCGATAGTTTCTTATATGTTCTTTGAATCTAGTTTCTATCGCTCTTTTCGTTTGACCGATATAGGCTTTATTACAGTGACTACATTAAATTTTATAAATAACCGACCTTTCTCCCATTTTCGGTTTATCTTTAGGATTACCGAGAAGATTTTTGAGTGTGTTGTGCGAACCGAAGCATACGTTCATGTCTTGACTCTTCAAAACCTTACTCACGCCTTTCGATATGCTGCGAAAGGGGAGTTTCACGAATTTCTTACTATTAATTTCTACCGGGGTTAAGGTCGTAGAATTTCTTACGTAAAGCCTATGTTGGACTTTCTTAAGCATGCGATCGATTTCTATAGAAGAGTAACCGTTATAAATAGCTACGTTTTTTATGAATTTAAGTTCTCTGTTAAATCTACTTTTGCTTAGAGGGAATTTAACTAATCTATTAATTAAGAAGCTAATCGCGGTCATTTTGTGTTGTCCACAGTGGTTAGAATCGTTCATGTACACTGCCGTTCAGAGAAGTTCGGTCGGTTGAAAAGGTTACAGAAACAAACGAAACTAAAAACAAAATGTAATTTTATTGTATGTACAGGTAAAAAAGACAAAAATAAATAAATAAAAAGTTATTCTGGCCTAATATAACATACTGAACATTATTTTTTTTTTCATCGAAAAAACCTCCTTTGCTGTTAATCACCGCTCGAACTATTCTAGGCATTCTTTCGATAAGTTTTGTTAAAACGGATTGTGGAATATTAATCCGTTCATGTTGCAGAATATTCCGTAAATGTTCTTGTGAAGTTGGGCATATTTTTCGGATCCTCCTGTCCAGTTC
>LR736865.1:9137751-9198354 GCA_902654985.2 Oryctes borbonicus
ATGCTTAATATTTTTCTAATTTTATGTATTAATAATTGTATACAGTGTGATATAATAGATTTTTATTGTATGACCGAACTTCACTGAACGGCAGTGTACCTATTATGCCTATCATTATTGATCTATCACGCTAGTTTGAAAAATTTCGAGCCTAACGCAGGAACAAGTATTCTTTTTATCAAATTCGGTTTTATTTCACTTTTCCCGGCAACGGTCCTATTTCTTTAATCCTTCGAAAGAGTAGTAAAATAGACGTTTACGAATGTGGTTCGATGAAAGGCTCTGTCCTCTGAACGAAACTTCGAGCCCAAGAAACAGAGAACAAGGAAAACTTTCTTGTTCTTCAAATGTCGCCGTTTTCCCGCAATTTCTACTCTCAGCTTGTCAAACAGTGATGCGAACGGCAGGCATGCGTTTCTTTGGCACTAGAGGACGCCAAGAAATGTCGAGTTCGTCGTTTTGAAAGTTGTGGTATTAACTGTGAGGCAACAGCGATAGAAGGTAGAGATATGAAAAATACTCTCGAAACCACGCTGATGACGCCGGGTAGGCAGAAACATGTCCGTATGTTAGTGTATTTTTTTCTTTCTCCTTTTATTGCGTTTGCCGTGAATTATTCCATCAATACCATGAGGAAGCTAAGCTATCTTGGCATTATTTTTTGGTTATTCTTTCTAGGCATTTTCTGATGTGTTCTGTTTATATAAGTGATGCGTAGTTTGTCGCCGTTATTGTTTTTCCTTTTTCAAGATAGCCGATTAACATAACTAACATAAATATAAAAAGAGTCGCTGTCACTTTCCACAGTGTCGGCAGTCACTGCCTGCGCCTTGGCCTCAATAATATACTGGTGTACCCGCAATTACTAATCGATGGCCAAACACTAGACCTACTCCATTCAAACAGCTTTAACAGAACTTTAAAACGGTTAATACGAATGCGTTTTTCGCCTTGAATGAGCAATGCGATAATGCCAAAATCATCAGTCAATATACGACAAACAACCTCTGCTACGTATCTAACCTTAGCTTTTCAAGGCAAGAATTTAATAACGGCCCCATATTTTTTTTTGTTTCTTTTCTACAGAAAGAGTAACATCGGCCGACACAACTGAAGGGCGTCCAACATGCTCTCACTGCATAATATTGCCGAGGAGGAGCGCCATCTTCGTGTTAAGGCTTGAAACTTTTCAGACTACCCTCGTACGTGTGTATCCTTGCTTAGGATTTTTTCTGTGAAAATTCCGCTTAATTTCCAAATTCATTAATAAAATTACAATCATTACACAATGTTTACATCAATGTTTACACCATTAATTCTATCCAAGTTGTAAGTTGATTTCACGGTTAATTCACTTGATATGTTTTTACGTAAGAGTATACCAAGTGAGTCATTTCCTGATATGCAAATAGGTAATTTTAAGATAAGAGGATGCCACAACAACCGTATATCAATAAACAAGTACGATAAATCGCGTAACATATTAAAAAAAAAAAGGTTTTTTTCCCTATCAGATTTGATACGTATTTATATTCACGTTGTAGAGTAGACGTATTATTCTGCACTGGTCAAAATGGTTTTGTAGCAGAAAATCTTTGCGGCGCATCTTTAAATGTTAATAAAAGATCCTTTTAAAGTCATTGGATAAAAATTGCTGGGATGTAAGTAGTGAAGATTACGAAATGGGTCTTTCAAGTAGCATTTTCACGAAATGATTTGAAGAGTTAGAGGCTACGGAATTTGATTCTTTGTTTATTGACGAAATATATTTTTACCTAACAGGTTATGTTAATGTTAATTCTCAAATTATCAAGTCTCTGGGAATGACGCGGTTTTGTCAATTGATTTGCTAAATTTCGTATTTCTAAATTTAGTTAAAGCGAAATGCGAAGCTTGAGATCTACGAGGGTTGTCTGAAAAGTTTCCAACCTAACACAGAAAAATAAGAATTTTTTATTTTTCAACATAGTTCCCTCTTTTTAATTCGTCCTTTACGAATGCAACGGCTTCCTCATTCGATGAAAATCTCTGTCGCCCCAGCAAAACCTTGAGCCTAGGAAACAGAGAAAGTTCGCTGGGGTCAGATCTGGTGAATTGGGTTTATCAATTCGAACCCCAATTCGTAGATTTTTGCCATGGCGACAGTACATTGTCTTGGTAAAACAAAATTAATAAATCCATGTTTATTAAGCTGACGTAGCTACTTTAAGCGTAAGCCTGCCAGCAAACCAGTTTGTTGGTGCAACCGTTTCCGAGAAACGATGGCCAAGCTAGGATACCCTCGTATTTTCCAAACAAGGATTGAACAAAAATTTTTGCTATACTAGAACTTAATAATTTTCGAGAGATTTGAAATATCTTCAGAATAGGTGAACGTACGTTTACGAAAAGTACGAGGGGAAGTCATTAAATAAGTCACAAACTACTGTGGGAAAGCTGAAAATAGCAATGGGCTATTTCCCTATCTGTCATTAGGTGTAGCACAATCCAGCTTTACGATACTCAAGTGTTGCTGCTTCGGGATGCAATTCGACGAAAACATCCAGGCCTACTGACGAGAGGAATATCGCTGCATCACGATAATGCCAGGCCGTATTCGGCCCGCTTGACCCAGGCAAGAATTGAAGAATTAGGGTGGGAACTTGTTGAACATCCAGCTTACAGTCCAGACCTAGCCCCAAGCGACTGTCATTTGTTTGGTCTGCTCAAAAAGCATCTTGGCGGCATACATTTCAAGGGTGATAATGATGTTCAGCAAGAAGTATGCAAGTGGTTCAGAGCGCAGCCCAAACACTTTGAGGTATTGATAAAGCGATGGTATAAATGTATTAATGTAGATGGAGACTTTGTTGAAAAATAAAAATTGTTTTTGGCTAACTATTTCACTAATTATTTTTGTAATAGCTTTTTGTGACCTACTTATTGATTGCCCCTCGTACGTAAAAACCCGAAAAGATATTTCTTTATTACACAATAGCCGGAAAAAAAAAAAATTATACGCGTTAAAAGTCAACATTGCTTTTAAGTACCAATTTGGATAAATGTTATTAACAATTTAATACGTATATGGGGCCTATTAGGCTTAACATATTTTACTGTATGGTTAAAATTAAAAAAAATAAATTTCGTTTTTGAATCCTTGTTAATGAGGTAACGGTAACGCTCAATATTATACACACATGTAAAACCAGCGATAATGTTCGAAAGGGGGTATGAATTATTCAGCGGTTCAAGTAGGTTCAAAGATCATGGAAACCCCAAAATAATACTATTCATTGCGTGGTACGTTTATATTCTTGTTCCTCTAACTTGCAACATGTTACGTAATATAATACTTGATACATGATAACCGATTCACAACTATACAATGACTAGGTGTATTTATAATCTTACCCGTTCTAACGTGAGATGCTTATTTTTTTTTTGAGAATGACTTGCCTGATGTTTCTCTAATTCGGAAATTAGTGGGATGATGCCGAATGAATCAGATACTTAGGAACCATTTTGGTCGTATACACTACCGTCTTCGGAAGTTTGACCAACGAAGAAAGTTTTAAAATGCCTTAATTTAAGAGGTTTTATTGCATTCTACGAACATATTGTCGTTAAATACATCTGCAACTTATTTTAGACACGTCTTATCGATGCACTCCTCTCTCTTTTTTAGGGGCTTGTCCCGAAATTCTACGTTTTGGAGGGCTGAAAAAGCTGGAGAAACGCTCGGAAAAATAGAGATTATGTTTATCTTATAGACCTTATAGAGAAATAAGAAAAAACCCTTTACCAGCTATGATTAGGGAAATGAAAGAAATTCTGAAAAATTGTCCAAAACTCATTAACGCGAACCTTAAGTTTAAACTGTCAATTTCAAACCCAACAGTGCCAAAAATGTACCGCCTACCGATAATCCATAAACCGGGTAAATCTTTGAGACCAATTGTTTCAGGCGTAGATTCACCCACGTACAAACTGTCCAAATGGCTAGTAAATGAATACAAAAATTTACCCATCAAAGCAGGCAGCCTCGAAGTAGAAAATTAATTTTGTAAATAAAGTAAACAATATCAAACTAGAAGATGGAGAAATTTTAGTATCGTTCGATGTTTGTTCACTCTTCCCTAGTGTACCGATCCCTGAAACCATCGAGTATTTGGTTGAGCTCTTAAAGCTCAACAATATTGAAGATGCCAAAATGGCAGAATATAAGAGACTAACGTCACTCTGCATGAAGCAAAATTGTTTTCAAGTTGAGGGCAAATACTATGAACAATTAGAAGGTACAACAATGAGCAACCCCCTGTCCCCCTTCATAGCCAACTTGTTCATGAGCAAATTTGAGACGTGCATGAGAGCGGATGCTGCATATTTTCCTAGAATTTGGCATAGGTACGTAGATGATATTTTCGCGATTTTTTATACTAAGAAAAGTAATATTCCTGATTTTCTCGCGACCCTCAACTCAAAATTTGAAACCATTAAATGCACAGTAGAAGAAGAAGTGAACAATCAACTTCCGTTCCTAGATAGTTTAGTGATCAAAAATAATAATAAAAAAAAAGAGCGATAGAAACTAGATTCAAAGAACATATAAGAAATTATCGCTACGGCAGATTGGACGCGTCGAGTGTAGCACAACATATAAATGAAACCGGGCATAGTATTAAATTAGAAAACTTAAAATTGATCAAAAACGTAACGTCGCCGCGAGAATTAGATGCGTACGAGACGGTTTACATAAAAAGTAATAAAAATCTGACGAACAGAGAAAACGGACCGTTGTCGTACTCTGTCCTTTTTGACCTTTTGCAGTAGGCTGGCACTTGTTTATATTTTAGGTTATATAAGAGATCTTCCCGTCTATCTGGCTGTGTTTCTCGCATGTCGTAGTTTAAGACGCGTTGAGGGTAGAATAGGCACTTGTAAAACAATATTTCTTCTCGGAAGAAGGGATAGTTCATGCATGTTATTTTTTCGCACGTCGTAGCTTCAAGGCGTGCAGGAAATAGAAATAGGCACTTGTAAAGAATATCTTTTCTAAGAAGTAGGGATAGTATGGTACATGCATGTTTAGTTTTAGAAAAAGTTTCTTCTCACATCATTCGGTCACCGGTTAATGATGAGGACCATTCGTGTCCTCGAAACGGCCGTCCCGGACTAATTATTATATAATAAATTAAACTTGTGTGGTGCGAAGGGTGCCGATACTTATGTGTTGTTTAGAGATTATATTAAAAAATAAATAGAAATTTGCATTTTTTCTATCTTCTTCTAAGGACCCTCGAATTATTGCAAATATTCTTATGTCGGTCAAACTCCTATGCGCGTTAGTGTACATGATTTTAGCTGGTTTTCAAGTTCAACAATTTGCAACCTATTAAAAATAAAAATTATTGCGCAACGCTTGTATTGGAACGGAGAATTCAACGTAATTTGCAGGATGCAAATAACCACCCAAAAGCACTCGTAGTGTTTGCGTTGCTACGCAAATAGCTTACCTAACATCGTCATAGTCATCTTTTTACTTAGAAATCTGAAATCTAAATAAATACCCCCACCGTTCTCACGTTACTAATTGCTGCGCCGATGTCAAGTGAATTTTGATAAAAGGTATTAAAGATTTTGTACCGAGATAAAGTGTTGATAATTAGGATGAATTTGTGATAAATTAGGGCTTACTGTCTTGGCTGATTACGGAGAATTGCGGAGCCGGTAGTAGGAAAACATATTTTTGAATCTAGAAGAAAAATTACATTTACTATAGTTATTGAGATTTTCTTTTATTTTCTAGAGAAAATGGATTCGGAAACCGGTGAAGGTTTCCAGTATGTTGACCAGGAGACAGGAGAAGTTCCAGGTCGCGGGCTTCTCGATTCCGAAACCGGCGAAATCGAGCTAATCGAAAAACAACCTAACCTAGCCATGAGGAGATTGTTCAAGGTACCTCCTCAGTATATGAAACCGAAGGACGTCGGCGAGCAAGACAAAGCCGTTACCACGAAGATCGGCTGCGCGGACGCCAGCCCGTTCAGCGCGATGTTCTTTCTTTTTCCGAGCGTCTTCTTCTTCATGCCCATTATGGGCTGCATTCTCGCCGTGCTCGAAATAACGCTGCACGCCTGGGCACACAGGAAAAACGCCATTCTAAGGAGCAAGGGTATCAATTTTATCCGCTACCAGAGTCCGATGCACGGATTGGCCAGCGAATTTTGCGCGGCCTGCCGTTACGAATCCGCCAAGGAGACGATTGGTAAATTGCAGGATAAGTGGAACAGACGATTTATCAAATTCGGCATCGAATGCATTAAGCAGATTGCGTAGTGAACTCTGCGCGACAGGTATAAACGACTACCTGGTTTATCTGTTCAATTTTCATACGTGGGAGATTTCTTGTTGAAAAATAAGTTCAAAAAACCAACAATTTTTATACATTTTCCCAAATTACTTTGGAACCAAATTTTAACGATGGCCACGAAAATCTTAAACCTGGTGGTGATTTATACAGGACGTTACAAATTAAATACCTACAGTTTGCAAATTATTACACTGGTAAAAAAAAAATAATACTTGCCAAGTAGCGTTTTTAGTTAATGTTGAAAACGTCGTTACTCTAATGGATGACGTTTTGAATTCTAACTACTTTACGGCGAGGTGGGGGGTGGTTCCGACCCCCCTAGTAACGATGTTATTTAGAGGTCCAATTGTTTTGAAGGATTTCCAATTTATGGGAATTACTCGCCATGACTATCACACACAATAGTGCGCCATATATGATAATTTTAAGTAGAATGGGAGTCGGTAACCTTTGTTTAATTTTTTGAATTATATGTACCAAACCAATACGGAGCCGTGCTTGAATTATTCAATTCCTGAGTTGTTTTTTTGTTAAAATGTGTTTATTTTTGTTTTGCCTAAATATGCTGTAATAAAATACGCGGCAATCCAGTTATTTATTAGCAATTTTCTATAATTTGTAATTTGTAAGATAATTGCCGATAAGGGCCACGTAACGTTCGATGTTTTATTTTAAAATAAGATATGCTTATTATCGGGAATTATTTATTTTATAAAAAATATAAGGACATGTAAACCGTGGCAATTCTAATATGAAATAAAAAAACAAAAACTTAAACTTCTTATCTATATTATTATCTGTATATATGGTAATAGATGATTAAAAATTTTGGGCTTTGTTTGCCGTCGTGCAGATAATTAAGCCCATCTAGTTAAGGTACACGCAATCTGGGCAAATAATAACTTGTAAAACAATTTTTTTTGAATTTGGAGGGTTTGCACTGAGGTACCGAGAGACGATGGATTTCGGAAAAGGTCTCTTGTTATTTATTTGCCTGATTGTGTTCTGGTGTGCTTTAAGACTTCCGAAAATGAATTGAACCAGCTGAAGTAGGTGTTTTCTATTCTTTGCTTGACAAACTTAGTGATTGTTCATCTTCTGAATCTCGATTTTAAGCGTCAGAAGAATCGTGCGTTGTCCTTTGGAATTTTTTTGCGTGCTGGGAGGTTGCAATTGGGAATAATGTTACTTAGGGTCATCGATCTTTCCCAAACAAGAGTGGATACGTTAGAAAATCTGTCTTTGTTCAAATTTCTTCCTGGATAATTCGTCCAGTACTGAAGAACTTCGTCATCCCAATACGCCCTTATCCATCGTCTGTAATTCATTGTAATTGTTCAGCTTTGTCGACAATGGATATGTCTGCATGATAAGCTACATTAAAAATCAGAATGAGTGGAGGAGGTGACGTAAATTTTGAGAAATGTTCAAACCATTTTATAAAAACTTAAATCGTTTATTTTAAACAGTTTGTTTAGATTGTTTATTAATACCGTGTTTTGTAAAAAAAGGTTCTCCAATTACTTAAAATAATCTTCCATAATGGGTTAATTTTAAGTTTCGCGTACGGACATGATTCATGTTTTCTGTATGATGGATTCTGATGACATTGTACCATTCTCTCCTCGCCAATCTTGGTTAATTTTTTTTAGAATCTTCAGTGTCTCAATGAAAGAATAAATGCTTCTTCTTATTGCTTTAAGAATTAAGGGAAACCCCGTTTACGGTAAATGGATTTTTTTTTCTTCTAACCCATTTTCTAACTGTTACACCGCTGAGACTTTCCTTCTTCAATCAACGTCAATGCTTCTTGCATATCTTCATCGCTCAATTTAGCATGGATTTGAAGACACTTTTTACCCATATTTACTTTAAAACGAAAAATAATTATTTAGAAACATACTTTGAGGGGTGGCGGGAAATAAGGCCCACATGGGCCCAATATCCCAACCCAAATAGTTACCCAACGGATGGTAACTATTGTTGAGATTGTACATCAGACATGTATGATTCAAAATTATCAAATCTCTATAAAAGTATTGCTAATAAGTCCACTAATACATGGCCGCAAGTATAGAGCGTTTAAATGGAAGGCAATCGCGGAACAAATTCAAAAATAAGATTGTTGCAATTGTTATAATATGGCCTGCATAAACGAATGTATTTTTGTATGAAAATCAATAGATACAATTTGAGCAGTAGATACCAAAAAGTTGCATGGGCTGTATTATCTGCTGGGCCTTATTACCCGAATTTACCTTATGAATAAGTCAGCTACTAAATAAGGGCGTATAGCAGATCTTATTCCCATATCTCAATTATCTCGAAAATGAGATGAGCACAAAATCTTTAAAATACAAAACGCACCCTCTTTTTTAATTTATTTGCAATAAATGTTCGAAAATCGGCAGAATTAAAAATGCACAATTTGATCTTATTTCCTCTCCGCCCCGTCGATATTGATCCTCTCCGGACGAGATCTCCTTCTCCGTGCAAACCTAATCTATACAGCTAGTATTAAGTACAAGTTTCCATTTGGTCAGCCATTCCACTAAATTGTCAAGCGCCTCCTCACGGTTGTTATCCAATAACGAATCTTCCATGTTTCGCAGTGCGGGGATTATTAATAATAAATAACACACAGCGAAACCCGGAAGCATCCAGGAAATACCGTGAGATCCAGTTAAATTTGGACGGATTTTATTTTATTTTCGTTTGCTTCCCTTCTTTACTGTTACAAATAATTTGTTTTTTATTTGTTGTAAAGAAACTACGAAGCATTATATTTAAAGCGATTTTTTTCTCCGACGATTGCAAACAAGAAACGAAAACTCACGTAAATATGATGCAAGACAGATAAAACCAGGATCTCGTTTAGCCAACATACGGAAACTATTAATACTGGAATATTCTGGTCTCAAAATTTATTACGTTGAGGCGATTTGGATGAGCTGTGTTAACGTATGGGTAGAGTCAAAAGATGATAAATTTTCTTTTTGTTATAAATAGCATAAACATTATAGAAGCTAGTTTATTAAATACGAGAAATAATAAAAAAAATGTATAAATAATTGTGATGTTAGAAGAGTTTCTTTATCTTGTATTATTTTTATATTGTTATGTTTAAGCGAAATAAAAAAGCATTTTGAAAGAAATAAATAATTTCTTTTCCTTTCATCTATTTTATTTTTAGTAAGATTAGGTTAGGGGGGATCCTGTGACACGGCATGTTCTTATTGAACCCGTTTACTTTTATTTCGCGAGAGAACAGCAGGCATATCATCTGCAAATGTGCAAAAACTATATTAAAAAGTGCAGCACCCACCAATGAGTTTTCATTAATGGGATATTTGCTGCATTCACTCATCCTTACCAATCACTTAAGTCCGCTACTCTAGAAGCACTCAAGGCGATGGAGAATTTCAGTATTTATATTTATTTTTAAAGAATTGTGGTAAGGCGTTTTATATAAAAAAATATAATCATAATAAGCTAAATTATAAAAGTATGTAAATCTTTATTTTGTCCTTAATTAATTAGTCATTAATTTAATTTAAAAAATAATTAAATTAAAAAATAATAAATTAAAATTAGTTGAGCTCCCACCGTAAAATAAAAATAATTTTATTTTTCCGTTATGCATGTACACATATTTTGGCTATTGTTAAAGTTATTAGATGAGCGTTATCTGGTGACCTTTGGGGCATCAGCGGATGACGCCGGATTTTTAATTGCGTTAGACGGCGAGAGCTCTTGAAAGATTAGTCGCGAGCTCACAGAGTTGAAAAAATGTTTGTCGAAAACAAAGTTGCTATAATCACCGGTGGAGCTACGGGAATCGGGTATTTTTACGCCGTAGAACTGTTGAAGAATGGTCTTAGGGTGAGTAAGGAAAAACCCTTAAAATATTTTTGCTATTATCATTGTTTAACTTTTCATAAAGAGAAATTCCTTAATCTTTTACGTATCCATTGTTATAAATATTCTAATATTCTTATATTGCAACATAATAATATGGCTGGGAAATATCAATAAAATCTTTAGCTGTATTGTTTATGGCTTCAGGCCTACGGATTAGGGCTTCAGGCCTACGGATTAGGGCTTCAGGCCTACGGATTAGGGCTTCAGGCCTACGGATTAGGGCTTCAGGACCTCTTCTAGTTGGATTTTTAATCATTTCTGGGACAGCTCCCGTTACCTCTCGTGCCTTCTTCCGTTTTCCTACTGTATTGCTTTGTTGTCCCCCTCTTTCAACTTGGCACTTGTGAGCAAGTTTAAACTTGCGAGCGGACGCGTTGTTGTATTTTGTAAAACAACAAAATTTTCCATTTGTACAACACGCGCTCATTAATGTTACAAAATAGAGCGCACCCACTCGGAGGCACCAACTAAACGTGTCTTGACTGTTATTCAATTCATGTGCTAGAGCGACACTTGATGTAAAGTCAGTATTGAGGAAAGTTCTTAGTTCCATGAGAGATCAGATCAGATCCGTCAGAGATCAGCAAAAATTTTATTTGTTGTAAATGCACGCGATTACTTACCTTGCTTGATCTCCCCACCTTGAGATCAATACTCACAATTGATGTTAAAATATCAATAAATGATCCTAAAATTGCGTTAATTTCATTTTGTTATCAGGCTGCTGTGTTAGCCGACGTCGACGCAGCTAAAGGAAATGAGGCAATTGCTCAATTGACTGCCGATTTTGGCGAAGATAAGGTCCTATTCGTTGAAACCGATGTAACAGACAAAAATCAAGTTGAAAGTTAGTGAATATGCGCTCAACATCTTCATTTTACTCATTTACGTCTTCGATAATTCCAGATGTTTTCAAACAGACGGTGAAGAAGTACCAAAACATAGATATTTTGATCAATAATGCTGGAATATTAGACGAAAGCGTTTGGGAGAAAGAAATCGCCATAAATCTGGTAGAATTTACAATTCCCTCCCATTTTCCAATAATTGCTTGTTTTTCTCCTTTTAGAATGGTACATTTTACGGCTGCCTTTTGGCTATGGAAGAATATCTTCCAAAATATAGATCAGGCGATGAAGCGATCATCGTTAACATTAGCTCTATAGTGGCGTTTACTTCAGTTGCTTCAATTCCCGTTTACACAGCTACAAAACACGCTATCGTCGGTTTAAGCAAATGTCTTAGCGCACCCGAGCACTACAATTCTCTTCAAATAAGGGTCCTCACAATCTGCCCTGGAATAACGAATACAGCATTGATGACCAATTTGAGTAAGAAGATGTTGAATGAGAGATATATGGATGTGTTAGCAATAGCTGATACAACAAAAGAACACCCACATCAAAGGTAGGGGTAGCTCTTATATACATAAAGGACGATGCTGACGGTTTAGTAATTGTCCTCAGTGAACCGTCAACATCGTCTTGAAGGTGCCAGCCGCAATGTTTGGCGAAACGTCGACCACAACCACGATCTGAAAGCTTGAAATCACGTAAATTCAGACACCGGGCGTGAAAGCCTACAGTTATTTATTACCAAGATTTTAACGAATTTTTAAAAATTCTTCTTTCGTATGCATTGCAGCCCGGAAGATGTCGCTCAAGCATTAATCACGGTCATAGAGCAAGGATCGAATGGATCATTTTGGCTCATAGAAGGTGGTGAACTTGACGAGCTGGAAATACCGGAAAAAGAAGAAGTGATGAAGAAAAACAAATGAATAATTGTTGTTTGTAATAAATTAGATTAGAATAAATTGGCTAATTTGCCGTTTATTTTTCCTGTATTTTATTCGAAATTAGTTGATTTCCAACATTTAACGGCTTAAAAGGATTCGATTAAACAAATCAATGGGATTCAACATTATTGCAATTTAGTCTCTGAAAATGATCAATTTTCAGAGACTAAATTGAAGGTTTACTTGCTCTTGCTTGGCGAAATAAAACTTTCTTTTCCTTCAAATGTGGCCGTTTTACCACAATTTCTGCCATCAGCTTGTCAAGTAATGATGCGTAGCATGTCACCATTATTTGTTTTTATTTTTCGGGACAGTCGATTGACACAACTCCATGACTATCCCAAAAAACAGACGCCATGCCATCAGTTTCCTGGTGGATGGAACAATTTTCGCGTTTTCCAAGCCCATTCGACCTTCGTAGTTCATAGTTTCGCGAGTCCAAATTCCGATTTACTTCGCTTAAACTGCTTCAGCAGTGGTTGGAAAATGTTGATTCGAATGCGTATTTGGTCCTGAGATAACAAAAGAATATGCACGAACATATTTTCCTCACGGCGGACGCGTGTTGCAAAAATAACACCGTTCGCGATAATATATCTGTGGATACCGACTCCCTTCGCATGCAAGAGTCCATTCGTTAGCTGCGCCCATGGTGCGCACCCAAATTTGTCCACTCTACTTATAACGCCTGTTCAAATATATTTTGCAGCCAAACCAAAGGAATTTCTTCATAATGGATTAGAGATCTTATTGAAACGATGTAATATTTATATCTAAAAGCAAGGGGCGCTGTAGATCAAAAAATCAACTTTTATTGCTGTTTTAATCTTTCTTTTTTTCACATCTAGTCCGGGAATATGAAAACGACCTCTCGCATCTTCCTTTGATGCTGCATTAAACTTAGTAATTTGTGCAAAAAATAATTAATCTAAATGAAATAAAATGTAGTCTAATTTGAACTGCAAATTAAACTTGAAGGTAAATACACGATATAAGCTTCAAAGATAAAATAAAGAATTAACTTTATCTTTCGTGTAAATAAAACCGCTTCAGATAAGTGGGTACTCACGTTCTTTTTTAAGGAATAGATTATTCCAAACGAGTCAGTTACAATGGTTCTAAATGGTGATAGGGAGCAAAGATTATCTTAAATTTGGCAACCGATTATAAATAATGATAATTTTGTAAACAACTAGGCCATATGAAGATAAATTTTAAAATATTTAATGGAAATAGATGCTACAATTTGTATTTGAATTCCCGTTATTCGAGACCGACGTGAAAAGGGCACCCAAAGATAAGAGCTAATTTTTTCTGATGGTACCTGAACGTCCAGTGGCGGCCCTAGTATAGCAGTTAATTGGAGAAATTAAAAAAAAATCATCTCGACCGAAGTTGCAATGTTATCAAACGCAGATGCGACACATACAATTTGCATTCATATGTCATCCTACCACTAAAATACAGTTACCTAGCGCCTCAGTTTCTGTTTTTTTTTTTTTAGAAAAATCATGAATAATTTAAATACCCGGTCTTAGCAAGAAAAAGATATGTTCATGTGTAAAATTAATTTTATTTCATATAAAAAAAAATACGATTTCTCTAACCCGGCAAACCAGGCATTTGTTCTATCACTTCGTCATTTGAACCAAATCTTTTTCCGCCGAGCAATCGCTGGGGGCTGAATTTTGGCGAATGTGGCTGGAGCGGAAGCAATTAGAATCTTAACTCATGAACACATGGATTCACGTCTTGATGAATTCTTTTCTTCGCCAAATGCGGATATTTTGCTTTCATGGCATTGTTGAAACGATCCAATAAGTCGACAAAATACTCGCCATTAATCGTTTTCCCCTTTTTAAGGTGGATTTTGCCACAAAACACTATGCCCATGATCTTGTTGAGCAATAAAGTGTTTTTTTTTTAGCGCCGGTTGGTCATGAGAAATCCTGTTGGAGGGGTTGTTTGGTCTCCGATGATCTGCAGTTAATCCATGTTCCGTTAACAGTTATGAATCAACGTCAAAAATCATTTGGAAAGGAGCTTGTTGCCTCTTGTACACACTCAGCAGCATGAAGACCTAGCAAAGAGATGTTTTTTTTTAGTCAACAGGTCAAACTGCATAAGGAACCATCATCAAAATAAATATTTTAAAATTTAAAATTTCCAAAGAGATTTTTTTCATAATTTTCTTAATTTTCCTATATCTCTCCAACTACACTACCAGACAAAAATATAGACGCGGCATGGTTTTTATTTACGAAACAAAGTTTATAGACATTATATAAAATGTAAATGGGGGTTATTAATACTTGTTATGTAAATAGTCCATTTATAGATATTTCTGGGTATTTATTGCTTTATGAGGGGTAAATAAGATTTTCCCAGATCAAAATAGGAATTTTAAATGCGACAAAAATCTACACCCTGTGCATTTATTACATTAATATAAGCAAAAATGTTTTAATTTGATACTTCTCTTTATATGCAGCGGTTGTGCTGGTAAAGTGTACACATTTCACCACGAGAAATTATATTTTATAAAGTGCTTGCAATATGGGTAGAAAAAAGCAATTATCCTCGATAGAAAGGGGTAAAGTTCTAGCCTGGCACCAGGATGGTGTTAGTAAGAAGGAAATCGCTCGTCGGTTACGAAGAAGCGATCATTGCGTTAGAAATTTCCTAAAAGATCCGGAAAATTCCGGGAAACCAAAAGGCCAGGGACGACCGAAAGCTGTAAGTGAGCGGGATAAACGCATGATATTGCGGTGTGCACCCAATTCTTCTGCGTCGGCGAGAGTTATTGCAGAACAGGCGGGGGTACAAACGCACGTGCGTAATTTTCAAAGGATTTTAAAGGCGTCACCGGTAATATCACGGAAGAAAATGTTGAGAAAACCGCCACTTTCGGCGAAACACAAAGAAGCGAGGTTGAGATTTGCTGAAGAACACGTATCCTGGAAGAAACAATGGGAACAAGTTATATTTTCCGATGAGAAACGTTTTAATTTGGACGAACCGGATTGGTATTCGCATTATTATCATGATCTGAGAAAGGAACCAAAAGTGAAAATGACCAGACAATTAGGGGGTGGATCTGTGATGATATGGGCAGCGATTGGATTTCGCAATAAAACTGAGATAGTGTTTTGCACGAACAAAATTACATCTGTGACGTATAAAGACTTATTGCCTGGAGATCTTCTACGTTTTGGAAACCAATGGGCCGGGCGCAATTTTGTTTTGCAGCAAGATAACGCGCCAATTCATAAAGCAAAAACCATCACTGAATGGTTTAAAGGGAAAAGGATTAAAACTTTACAGTGGCCGGCACGGTCACCAGACTTAAACATTATTGAAAACATGCGGGGCGAATTGGCACGTCGCGTTTATGGCGGGGGCCGTCAATATTTCACGGTACAGGAACTGAAAACTTCAATAGCGACTGAATGGCAGAATATCCCTCAAAATTACGCGTTAAATTTATATAAACCTATTAATAACAGACTATCGGAAGTGATTAAGAACAATGGAGGATCTACGCATTACCGATCACTCATTTGTTGACTTTTGTTTCACATTTACAACAGAGCGTCTAAATTTTTGTTGCAGAAATTGTTTAAACATTGGAGTAATAATTTATTATTTAGTTCATATATTACTGGAGGAGATATTTTTAAGTTTATTTTACTTTTACGAATAAAAACTTAATTAGATATCTTGCTAGTTTCGCAAAGAAATGTTGTAACCCTTAAAACCTTTAAAAACATCTTACCGCGTCTAAGTTTTTGTCGGGGAGTGTAACTTCATTTATAGATTTCGATGCGTTGGATCCATTAAAAGTTACCCCAATTTTCTATCTCTTACGGTAATATCAAACTAAAATCATCAGAACAGTTAGAGACGTTAAAAATTATTAAATATACAATTAATAATTCATTAGGAGATAAAATACTCAAATTTTTAATCAACTATTAAATCTATTCTATTTATTATTCTATATATTATATATTTAATCTATGTCTAACTATTAAATAATAAAAATTAAATTGAAAAAAGAAAGCTTGAATTATCATGTATTTTTTTTTTTGAACGAACTTGTAAATTAAGCAAACTGTTTTCATTACCAACTTATACATTGGAAATTTATGTAGTTATGCGGTTCCGTTCGAGACTCATTATCATTTCCCACGTGTAATTTTTTTTATTATCGTTATTATGGCGTATTATCTCAATTGAAGCATCAATAACATGCCTCACGTGCGATTAGAATTCAACGTTTTATTGGGGTTACCAGGGTCGGAGTGGGAAATTTTCAAATTTACCGCGTCGGTTGCGGCGCTCTATGCGTGCGTCAACTGGCCGCACTGGCCATCCTTCAACATACAACAGGCTACCGCCATTTTATAACGTAGCTGTTGTCAAAATCGATATATCCTAAAAATTGAAGTATTTAACAGAAGAAAGGCAATTTATCAAACAACACCCGGAACATACAGATCTGTAAAGGTAAGGGCAACAAGTTGGTGCAGAGAGAAAGTGATTGTAAAACACTTCCTTCCACTTAAGCATTCAACAAATTGTGTTTGCATTATGTATACAGTTGTTTAATGTAAAGATGAAAAGTACGTACCGCGTAAATAAATCAGTACCGCGAAAGAGACTAATCAGTAGTTTGTGTTGTGTATATCAGTCGAGTTTAAAGTCACATTCAGTAGTCTGGAAAAAAATGCTCAATTCTCCCGAGAAGAGACAAAATGATCAGTGTATTTATGGTCTATACGAGGATAATACTCAAATCACGCAGGTAAGATTAAAATAACACCGGCCTCCAAACCAAAACAGCAATAAAACAAAGTGTTTTCTTTTTACCCCATAATTTTGTGTTTCTAGCACCTCGAAGCTCACTACATATCGATTGATAGGGGGTGACCTTCTACATGTATATTAACTGCTAATACTTTTCGCAGTCTATCGGCCCGAAGAGATGGACTCCGACCAGGATGCCTCTTCTGGGAATGAAAGCGATAGTAAATCGAATTCCAAAGGACCCGCAAGCCCATACAGCGGGAGATCCAGTCGAAATAGCAACTCTGAATCGCATCTGAGCAGATCTAGGTCAAATAGCCGGCAAAGGTAAGGATTCGACATTTCATTAATATTCCCAGAAATAATTATATGTTTACTTTCGCACATTCGATATATTTATTTTAAATTATTTTAGTGCAGATTTAAATTTATGCATTTAGAATAAATATAACGTATTAGAGCAGTGACTCCATACTGTGCCTCGTGAATCTAAAAAATTATTAGAACGCTTCTCCAAAACCCATAATATATTTATCACATAGCAAAATAGCAATTTGGGCCCAAAATTGGGTCATGACCCAATAATTGATCGTTATTCATATATTCCAGATCTCATTCAAGATCGTCGAGATCCCAGAAAAATGGCCCCCGCTCTCCGCGAACCCCGGAAAGCGGACCGGAATCACCCAGAAGCGAACCGATGTCGACGGGTTCACCTCGCAGCCGACCGAGAACCCCCAAAACACCAGATAGCGCATCACGCTCCCCCGCATCCAGGAATCACAGCGAAGGTCCCCGTTCACCGTCTCCGGCCGATTCCTCGCGCTCGAATTCTCGCAAAGACGGATCGATGTCCCCCAAAAGCCGATCGAACTCGCCCAAGAGTCGATCCAATTCCCCCAAGAGTCGATCGAATTCGCCTAAAAGCCGTTCCGAATCGCCGAAGAGCCGTTCAAACTCGCCGAAGAGTCGTTCCAATTCTCCAAAGAGCAGATCGCGTTCGAAGAGCCTCTTCGAGTCTTCGAGTGATAGCTCTTCCTCTTCGAAGAGCCGTTCGGAATCGCCAAAGAGTCCCATGCAGATGAACGGTAGGTCGAGTAAGAAGTACGAATCGCGGAAAGGGAACAGTCCGCGATCGGGGAATTACGGGAACAGCTCGAGTAGGATGTCGGCGAAGTCGGACAGTAGTAGCAGCAGTTCGAAAAAGTCGTCGCCGGATAGAATGAGCGATAATTCCGATAAGAGCTTATCGTCGAGGGGTTCTAGGTCGGCTAGGAAGAGCGCGAATTTGGACGATGGAAATACGTCGGATTCCAGCGAATCCAGCATCGATTCTTCGAGTAGGAAGAATAAAAATATCGGAAGACCGCAGGATACGCAACCTGAAGAGATTTCTGATGGTATGTTTTTGTTTATTTTGTTACCAAAGAGTATTTGAGTACTTATTAAAAAATATTCAAAGGCCTTAAACCACTTCTAGTAGTGGTAAAAGCGGTTCAACCACCTCGCAAAGTGGTTCAAGCGCTTTGAAAAACGCAACTAATATCAAATTCATCGTTATTTAACTCATGTAAACGAGCGGAAAGCATTGAGGACGATTTTAAAAAGTGCTTTGGAAGTACTTGAAGCACTGCTTTGCATCTTTCCTAATACAAAAATAAATTTCAAAGATATTACCAAATTCCACAGGTGATATGGAATCTGAAACTGACAAAGATCTTACCACTAAGAAGAAAGAACCGATGGACATCAACATAAATCACGACGACCTCTCGGACGTCTCAGATCTAGATGATTCTATCGGTTGCCATTCCGAAGATGAAAGAGAACAGCAGTTGGAGATGGAAAGATTAAAAAGAGAGAAGGAGGAAGCAGAAATGGAGAAGAACAAAGCAGAAGATGCGAAAATTGAACTGGAAATCAAAAAGGTAAGCTTTCCTACTTGGCGCCTGATATTTTAAATGCATTGAATTTTTTACTTCAGATTCCAGAGAAAACCGCACGTCCAGAAGATGGAGAAGAACAGCTAGATTTCGAGGCAGAAGACGGTGAATGTGGGGATAACGATGGTCCCAAGGATAATAAAGACGGTAAAGATGATAGAGACGAGGACCAACAAAGAGGGGAAGGTGGATCAGCTACGGATCCCAAAAAAGAAGAGAAACTAGAAGAAGAACTGGAGGAAGGTGAAGTTACTGACGAAGATGAAGTTAGGCCTGAAGAAACCGAACCGAGACCTGTTTGTAGGTTTTTCTCCAGAGGCCAATGCACGTGGGGTGCAAGTTGTCGATTTTTACACCCTGGAGTTACAGATAAAGGTAAGCATTTATTCTATTTACCTCTTAAAAAATCCTTGATTTGCCCTGCGCTGAAAATTACCTTTTGTGTCTGGTCTAGTGAAGATCACATTAATTTTCCTTTTAATTGAGCATTTCCATAAGGCTAATTTTAAAGTCCTGTACATGCTTTTACAATACGCTTTACATTGTACCTTCGCCAATTGATATAATTAAAAACATTAAACTAAAACAATTTTAATTTTTAATTGTTTTTTTTTTTAATAACTGTGAGCAATAAAGGCTGTTATTATTATTATAAATACTTAAAAAGAACATTTATTTTAAATTTTGCAGGAAACTATACAATGTTTGAGCTGATAAGGCCCGTGGTCCCCGGCGAATACGGCCGCGAAGAAAGAATGTACAGACCGGAACCTCCGATGATAGAATCCGCTTGGGAAAGGGGGTTGAGGACCGCGAAAGAGATGCTACGCAAATCGATTAAGCGCAAAGAACAAGATCTGGATTTCGAAGAGAAGAAGATGAATTTGAGTCTTGCGCAGGAAGAGTTCGACAAAGAAAACGGATATTACGCTAGGGTACCTTCTCCGGAGCCTAGGTACGTGATGAGGCATCCGGTAGCTCCCGAATACACGCCAATGGTAAGGCCGGGAATGGCACCCCCCGCCGAAGAATACTACGGAAGGAGGCAGGTGCTTTACGAACCAGAGTATGTGTCTCCGAGGGAGAGAGTTAGGACGTCTTATAGGGAGCTACCGCCTCATAGGATGCCCGATTATTATTCTAGTAAATACGAGGAGGAACAAGCACAATCGTCATCGAAGGTAAATTGTTGTGTTTCGTAACTAAATTCAGAAGTTTCATCTATTGGCAATTCAGTGATTGTAACCGTTCTTCGATTATTCATTTCAGGTTCGACGGCCCAAACGCGAAGTTATTGTACAAAAAGCACCCGAAGAGCGACAACCGAATCGCGGCGATGAATGGTCCGACCCGTGGATGCGGTCAAAATCGCCTGGTACGCGAAAAGGCCGTAAACGATCGTACAGCTCCGGTTCCAGCTATTCGTCTAGCAGTTCATCGCGTAGCACCTCGGCGAGCAGCCGTAGTTCGTACAGTTCTCGGTCCAGATCGCGACATAGAAGAGAGCCGAGAGGTGGAGGTTCGCATCGAAGTAGGCAAGCAATCTCACCTTCCGTCATCGTTTCAGAGAGAAAGGCGGCCAATGAGCGGGCGGCTTTGATGAATCCACCGGCGCCTAGGAAAAAAGCGCCATCTCCCGGTACGCTGATCTAATATTTATAACGAACACGCAACATATTTTAAATTAACTAAAGCTAACCGGTACTTGTTTTCTTAGGTATGATGAGAGCTGGCGCTCAAAATCCACCAGCACCCTCGAAAGTAGACACGCTAGGTCGTACCAGGAGTAAATTGGCAATCGCCGCTGCCTTGGCGAGGGTTAAAGGCAGAAGAAGGTCCTCAAGATCGTCTTCGGACAGTTCCGGGTCTAGTTCGAGCGATTCCGATTCATCCGGTTCAAGTAGTTCTACCAGCAGGGACGGTAGTCCACCACCGCGTAGAGCATCAGGTAGAAATATTTTTGTTATTCTCGATGTATTTGTTGTTTTGAGTGTTTCTTGCATTCATATTAAATGAATATTTTTTGTTCACGTAACGTGCGTTTGAACATTCACCAAACAACCCTTATTCTGTTTCTAACCTGGAGATTTTAATTAGTGGAAGGAAACGAGGAAACTAAATCCTTCGTATACAATGTGTCTCCGGATGGAGTTGACAAAAGGAAAAGAACCTTTATTGTTAACTTTACGACGAAAGGTTATTGTTTATGAAAAATTCTGCGTTTAAAATAAATTAGCTCACCGTGAAGAAAATCGAGATGTACAGGATGTTCATATATTAAGAAAACGTAAATATTTAAACAAAATGCTTATAAAAGAAAGTCGTTTGTAATCCAAAATTTAAAGTCGAAATTTTGTATATTACGTTTCGTTGTTTTTATTTTAATATTACCCTTAAAAAGATCTTCCTTAAGTGTATCATCGCATGATTGGTCGTACCACAATTGTTTCTAACAATGTTATCTTTACATGAAGTAAAAGCCGCTCCTCCAGTGGTTCCTCCTTCACCAACTGAACGAGGCTCAGCCGCAGGTGAGGCCGAGGTTTTCAAAATCTGTAACGTACTCGATGTTCTGTGTCCCAAATCTTCCATGTTCGAACTCGCGAATACAGCGGCCTCTAGCTGTCATTTTTTAAATCATTGTGGCAGATAGGGGTTTACGCTTACAACTTCGTAACTCCTAGTATATTCGATGTTTCTTTTTATTGTTAAAGAAAATCTGTTATTCACGAGAAAGAATGCGATCAAGTTATAAATTTTCATTGCAGGCGTCGATATCGCCATGGCGCTGAAGGCGAAAGCCATCGACGCACTCAAAGGCGGCGCGGAAAAGAAACAAATCAAGTTGAATTTGAAGAATCCAGTGGGCGTTAGGAAGCCTGACGTAGCTGAGGTTCGGAAGAGCGAAGCCGGAGCTACCGCGCAAGTGGCTAAGAAAAGACCGGCGTCGTCCCCGCCGCCGGTCGATCCAAAGAATGCATCCAATAAGAAAGCTACGTCCCGCAGGGAGGAGCTATTGAAACAGTTGAAGGCGGTAGAGGACGCTATCGCTAAGAAGAGATCTAAAGTGAATTAAAGTGGGATTATCGTTAGGGAATTGGGTCGTGAAGAGGTGTTTAACCTCGTGGTAAGTTTCTTGATAGATCATTTCTTTAATTGGGGTGTTTTGGATTTGGAATATTGGATCAGGCGTGCCCCAGGGTTGTATCATAGGGCCATTGCTATTTATTTCTTTTGTTCCGGATGACTTTGAAGTTGTTAGCTTATATATTTCAAAACGAAATCGCAACAATAATTAATAATATTTCCATTTTACCTTTTTTTTTGCACTTTTAATCTAATTTCTTTTTACCAAGCTTATCTCTACATTTCTGTTTCAGATTATTCGAATATATTCGACTAATTTAATTTCGATTCAGCTGTAAATAGTAGGGCTAACAGTAGCTATCCACCTGAACAACCATAATTTACAGAATGTATCTTCTCATCTTCTCCACGCTGATTGGCTTAACTCAATAAGATGGACATTTTGATTTTTTTTTTTTTTACAGAATTCATGTTTTACTTCACTCGTTTCTTTGTTTTTTTTTTTTTTTTCTTAAACAAAGTTTCCATAATTAACATATTAACATGAACGGACTTAGTGGATGTTTTGTATCCTTAACGTTCCTCACGACTGTTAGTAATACATATAATAATGTAACACGTAAGTAATTATTTTAATTCATTTGATAACAGTGGCTCGAAAATCTTCGGTTTCGTTCGTTCTTTCGGTAATTAATCAAAGTAATCTTTCGCACACGTCCAAAGGTTAGAATTTTTTTTACTATTGTTACAAATGACACAGTAATTGGTACGATGAATAGGTTTTTGCGCGTTCAACCATATGTATGTTGTAGTTAGATGAATTTTTGAGAGACAAAATGGATGGAATAGATTACTGTAGTTTATACGTAGATTCTAGTTGTTTTAGATTTATATATAACAATGATGTCAAGATTATTAATAAATATTTCGTATTAAGCTTTAAATTGTGTTTCCTTTTGTCCTGTGAAGAATTCCTAAGTTCGAATAATTCTGAAAATTCGAAGTACAGACAAACTAATTCATACGTGGCAAATTTTAGTGAACGGTTATTTATTGTTCCAACAAAGAAACTTTTTTCTGTTCTCGTATCAGTAATGAATTGTTTGTTGAGGGTATACGTTAAGAAAGTATTAGTTCTTTCAGTTCTGACTCGGGTCCAGGAACTGATCTCGCCGTTCTCGAATCAGTTCAGAAATAATCTGAGGCCTGTCGGAACGATCTTGGAATTGTTTCGGAGTTAGTTCTATGGTTGTTTTCCTCCGCGCGGTTCCAAACTGATTCCAACGGCTGTTGCAACTATTATTACGGGTGCCACGCAAGAGTAGTATACGTGAGCAAGGATTGCTCAATCTACACTGCCGTTCGGCGAAGTTCGGTCATACAATAAAAATCTATTATATCACACTGTATACAATTATTAATACATAAAACTAGAAAAATATTAAGCATACACTCTTTTCTAAGGGATTAAAGCCATAAATTATTATGTAAAGTAGAAATATTGCGACAACCACAATAAAGTCCCTTTTATTATCATTCCAAGAATTTCGCGGAAGTGCCGATCTTTTGAAACGGGTCGTTTGGGGATTATTAACGAACAATACATTTAGGAAATATACCGCAGTATCACTCTTGTTTATTTATCACGGGCGTAAAGATATAAATTTGCTTCATTTTACTGTTAAACGTGTGTTGGTGTGCATCTGTCGTTTTTGCGCGAAAGTTTTAAGAAAATTTACTTCAAAATGGCACGTGGCAAGCCTACCAGTGTGGAAAAATGTTCACGCATTATTACGCTGTTTGAAGAAGGATATTCGGGGCGACAAATTGCTGAAAAAATAAATATGAGAAGTTCAACAGTAAATGACATCATAAAGCGATATCGGATAACTGGAACTGTAAAAAATCGTGTTCGTCCCGGAGCATCTAGGAAAACAACAAAAGCTGAAGATTTGAGAATTGTATTATTAAAGCAAACGCAATAGAAAATTAACAGTGCCACAAATAGCAGCCGAAGTCAATCGCGGCCGTGAAGAACAAGTTTCGGCGAGTGCGGTAAAACGTCGACTTCCACAAGCGGACCTTCATGGACGCATTGCCATTCGAAAACCCTTATTATGTCGGGCCAACAGAGCAAAACGGCTACAGTGGGCCCGTTCTCTTCTAGATTGGTCGTTAGATGATTGGAAACAAGTGCTTTGGAGTGACGAGTCAAAGTTTGAGGTTTTTGGGCAAAATCGACGAGTTTATGTCCGAAGATCTATAACCGAAAAGTGATCCCGAACTGCATTGTGCCTACAGCGAAGCAAGGGCGTAGTTCTGTGTTAGTGTTGGGATGTTTCTCCTTTGCTGGGACGGGAGATTTATGCATAGTGCAAGGTGTAAGGAGGAAGGAAAATTATTTTGCAATACTCCAGAATCATGCAGTGCCATCAGGATTGCGTATAAAAGGCCGTAACTTTAAATTCATGCATGACAACGACCCAAAACACACTGCGTTAGTGTGTAAGAACTATCTGAAGGAGCAAGAAGAACAGCACACCCTGAAAGTAATGACATGGCCCCCACAAAGCCCAGATTTGAACCCGATAGAGTTGTTGTGGGATGAACTGGACAGGAGGATCCGAAAAATATGCCCAACTTCACAAGAACATTTACGGAATATTCTGCAACATGAACGGATTAATATTCCACAATCCGTTTTAACAAAACTTATCGAAAGAATGCCTAGAATAGTTCGAGCGGTGATCAACAGCAAAGGAGTTTTTTTTCGATGAAAAAAAAAAATAATGTTCAGTATGTTATATTAGGCCAGAATAACTTTTTATTTATTTATTTTTGTCTTTTTTACCTGTACATACAATAAAATTGCATTTTGTTTTTAGTTTCTGTAACCTTTTCATGTTTTTTACCAACCGACCGAACTTCTCTGAACGGTAGTGTATACCTCGCAATGTCACTTGACTAAGTGGCGTCACTCTGATTTTTAATTTGGCTTTTGCATTAGTCTTTATTGCACTTGTAAAAGGCCAACGAAAAAATATGATAATTCCATAAAAATGACGGGCGGACATAGTGCAGTTGCTGAGTATAAAAACAATTCGGTAGCAGCTAAAATTAGCAATGACGCTGTTGTTTTTCAATGCTTTCTCGAAATATAAGATTATTCGGAAGTAATGCAATCGACGAAGGTATAAGCGAATTACATTAAAAGAACGTTTTTCTTTATCGAACAATGTTTTCTTTTAAAGAATTTTGCATAAGATTGGCCAAGACCTTTTGGTGCTGTTAGGCCAATACTCAAATCTTGGAGAAATGCTTGTTTAGACGTACTTACTGTGCTGTCAGTCCAGTGCTCTTGGTACGAAGTATCCAGCATTTATCCGTAAAAACAATTAATTTTTACGTTGTTAATAAACATATTCACTCTCTTTAATGAAAGCTGTTTTCTCAATCTACGCACCTTCGACATTATTAAAAACAGAACACAGAGAACTTCGCTGCTACTATTACGTACGCTCCAGGCGGCAGCGAACTAGATACTGACTAGTGTTTCGCATACGAGAATCCATTCGTTAGCTGCGCCGATGGTGCGCACCCGAATTTGCCTGCTCTAGTTATAAGTAAAAGGATTACTGAAACCATCAAGATTAAATCATCTGATATTATTTACATTTTCCTTTCTGGGTAGGTTTTACCTTCGGGAAATCTACTCATTGTAAAACAAACACAAAAGCCGCAGTTCTAAATTATCACTTAATATGAACAAGTTATTCTAAAAATATTAAAAAAATGTGGGCGTGGACATCTAAGTTTGGAGAAAGGATAAATTTATTCCGCATCGTATCTAGAGGGAAAAAAATCATTTCATGCAAAAATAAAACTCGGTCAAGTTATAGTTATAATTTATTGAATATAATTTTTTTTACATTATACAAGGTAGGAAGGTTCTGGAGGGCAGCCAACATTCGTAACAAAAACAGAGGAAATAATTGTATGTATAGTAAATAAAACAGAATTTTCTTTAAATGTAACCTTACAGCTATCTAGCCTTTTCCATTTATGTATTTACACAACTGAAGCCTTACTTAAAAAAAAAAAAAAAAAACGAGCAAACACTACCAAATCGCCTTTTTTCTCATTTTACACGCAACATTCATTTAATTACACTCAAAATCGCTCCCATCCTCAAAGAAAAATAATTATTATGAATACACGGTTTATTTTTATCGTTTAAGGAAAATAAATGAAACCAATCAAGTGACTATAAAATATTAAAATATTATTTTGAGGGAGGCAATTTAAAAATTAATTAATTTATTTTTAAGAGTTGTGATTTGCACTATTGTGTGACCAATAAACTAAATAAATTTAATAATTAGGCTGGCAAAATTAGTTGATTTGTTGCAAAGATTAGCCACTTGATATTAAAATTTGTTGGGCGTGAATAAAATAAAAGAGAATAACAATGTACAAACATTTCCATTTACTGATCCCAAAAAAGCGCTAAAAATTATCTCTATCCTAGTTCTTATTTTTTTTAATTATTATAGGCGACATATTGTACATTCCATTTTACAAACAACCCATGTTTTTTTTTATGTAAAAAGAAAACAAAACACAAATACACATTATCCTATATAGCAACATCCTAATCTTACTCTCCAAGTTCAAGCGCGATACATACTTGCGTTCCTATCCTTTTCGCTATCATCGTACAAAACAAAGGCTCCTATATTACTAGTTTTTCATTCTTAATATTTATCTATCGTATTATCGTACATTATTACATATTATATCGAACAATTAAGCACCATTTTCCTCTTTTCTTTAGAGAGTTCCACTCCAATTTTCTTTTTTTTGCTTTTCACTAACCGATCGGTGTTGGGGAGGTTTCACAGTGGGAAAGCGTAGTAAATGGGGTGTTTAAATTCGTAGAAACATTTTTAATTTGCTTATAGAACACGAAGTCAGAGTATCATCGCTAATTAATTAATCTTAAAATGCTAAATTATGTTTAAAATGAAGCGATTAAAAACGCGTTGATTGCCATGTGTGGAGAAAGCTTCACGTATGTGAAATTGAGAATCGTTCGTGTGAACCTGGCTTTAATTTTGTTACAACATAATATACAATACAGGGTGTTGCTGATGTTTAGATGTTTAGTTACTTTTAAATTGGAAACTTGTTTTATAACAATAGTAAAATATTTTTGTAATAATTGGATTTTATTACATCTCGTCCATCGATAAAAAAATTGTACGTGGAAACTTTTTAATAATTTAGATAAAAATATTTGATAACTTCATATGAAATGTTGCCATTGGTCATATGTAAACGAGACCCAGAACTATATCTTTTGGTCTTGAATTCGGAATAGGCGGATTAATAGCTGATTGGATTCTAATACCAGAAGTAGCACAATCGCCCAATCTTTGTAGGCTAGCCAGGTAAATAAACAAGAATTACCGGAATGGGCCATAAAAAATCAGTAATAAAAATCTTGACCTGTTCAACTAAATCACTTGTTCGTAATGCGTAAATTACAATATACAGGATGATTTTTAATTAGCGTAATTACGTTGCTCGCCGAGAATTGTTATTCGACAATTGTTGAAGCCATTGAAGAATTTGCAATACCAACCAATGCTTCCAATAAGGATTCGTACGTGGCGTTGAAATATACACAGGGTGGCGAAGAACGCGTAACTAGATTCTGCCGATCAATTAACGCAAATGATCAGATTTCTCAAATGGAATGAGCTGTTGATTGATTATCCGAAACTACAGTAATTGTGGGATCAGGCAGAATCTCGATGACGTCATTACAACAGTAGGAATCAGTTGTCTCATATTTACGACGCACGCATTTTAATTATTTTTTCGGTGGAATTCTCGATGGTTTATGGAAATTAAATCTTCAACAAAGAAAAGAAAAAAGGGAAGAGAAATTAGTTAATGGGCGTAGATTTTTTAGATTTTGCCAAGTTTTTAAGGAAGGATGGGCAAGGTCTAAACGGTGCGAAGATTCGCAAACCTAATGAAATCGAAATAATGGAAGATCCCAGCCATTCCTGGTGACTTTCTAGGTGACGACAATCCCCGAATAAATATATCACCACATCTTATTGCAAATTTTCAAAAAGTCCTATTGTTCTCGCTAGAAAAGGCATCAGATATTTTTTTATAGAAAAAGACCCCGGAGAGGGAATTAGTTACTTATCAAATTATGGAAATAACGATTGACTTTCAAAGTCCGTTCTTAAATAAAGAAGTTTGCATTTTCCTGTAAAATATAATAAACGGAGGAGACGCTGTCAGTGTTTTGAAGATAAAAAGAAAATCTTCGCTTGGGTTGCAGGCAATACGCGGGCAATAAGATAAAAACGAAGACGTCGAATTCAGTGTTTCTTCTTCTTTTATTGATTATCATGACTAAGACCCAACAGCTATACCTCTTACGGGATGTTTTCTTGAACTGTACGAAGAACCCATAGATGCTCTCGTGATACACGCTACAAGTTCGAAAGCATGGAAAAAGATCTCGCAGAATCTCATTACAAGGAAGCTCCATAATTTAATGACGAAGATAAAGGCCCCAATTGAGTTATGGATCCATCAGACCTCGAGGACGAATTTATTCCGTTACTGCTGTTTTTTTCAAATGTTTGGTAACACATAATTAAGCAGAAAATAGGCTAGTCGTAAGTTTTCCAAATGTTAATATTGCTTTCAAGATTTAAGTCTCTATCTTGGAGGAAATTCGGAAGGTGGGCGTTCTTTTTTAGAAGTGAAACTGGCAACAAGTTATCTGCATTGAACAATGGGGCAAGCACGACTATTATCCCTGACATAGGCTTTCTCGTAGAACCTTGTGTTATTAATCAAAGGCGGAGAATTCAAATATAAACAAAACAAACGAATTAATAGAAAAAAAAATAATAATAGTGTAGCCTCTGTCAAAGCTGGATTCGTTCACTCGGCCAACGTAACTCCAAAAAGAAAACGGGAGAGTTGAGTCAGCTGACTCGGAAGAACTGCAACGCGACATTCGGCCACGCTGCAAATCTCATCGCCCCGAGAAGTACTTCAGTTATCTGATCTTCGCTAGTGTTTTGGTCGTTTTCGCTCTCGGGACCTGTCGTGAAGGGGATTTCGGCTAAACCTCCCGTCGTTGCCATAAATCTTGGTGATAACCAAAGGATATATTTGGGTAACAATTTCTTACTTTTCCCATCGCATCCAGCCCTTCTTCGTTGGAGTTGTAGCATTTAATCTGGGACCTGTCCGATTTTGATATTTTACTCTCATATTTCTGATGACGATGATGGTGATTGTTAAATCGATTGGTAGGGACCGAGTACAATGTTTCCGGATTGGGGTATCGACCTGCAATCGCCCCAGTTTTGACGTAAGCATCCGTCGATAAGAGACGACATTGCATTTGTGCCGGAAATTTCGCAGCCACGTATATTATTTTCATTTTTTTTTTTAACGTAGTATTGATCCCAAATTTCAAATCGAAGAGCTCCTTCCTGGCTAAAAAAAGACTGTAACCTGGTTGCATAGTCCAAACCATTTTATTACTAGATCTTTCCAATCAGCCTATCTTAAACCATAAGTATCCGGACTATGATAAATAATAAAAATCTTTTGGCAATCCAGTTAATCGGCTTTGCATTGCATATTTCAATGCTTCACCGTTGTTTTGTTATGAAACAAAGACGGAGACGGAAAATTCGAATGTAAACAAAACAGAATAAACAAAATAAAAATGTAAATATTAGTGTTGCTTCTGTTAAAGGTGGATTCGTACTGTACTATCGCTCAGTCAGCCAACCCCCAAAAAAAAAAACTGGGAAAGGGTAGTTCAGCTCACTGCGAGAAAGTACATCGCTTATACTTGTAGGTTCGTAAGTCCTAGTTACCCAATACCTATTGGATAAGAGGACCTTGCTTAGGAGCCATAATAATACCACCAAGATACATATTTTCCGTTAAAAAAAAATAAAACCAACACCAAAAATATAACAAGCAATATAAATTTTTTTTTGCTCAAAGTTTAGGTAATCAGATATACACTACCCGACAAAAACATAGACGTGGTATCATTTTTATTTACGAAACAAAGTTTATAGACATTATATAAAATGCAAATGAGGGTTATTAATACTTGTTATGTAAATAGTCCATTTATAGATATTTCTGGGTATTTATTGCTTTACGAGGGGTAATTGGGATTTTCCCAGATCAAAATAGGAATTTTAAATGCGACAAAAATTTAGACCCTGCGCATTTATTACGTTAATATAAGCAAAAATGTTTTAATTTGAGACTTCTCTTTATATGCAGCGGTTGTGCTGGTAAAATGTGCACATTTCACCATGAGAAATTATATTTTATAAAGTGTTTGCAATATGGGTAGAAAAAAGCAATTATTATTGATAGAAAGGGGTAAAGTTCTAGCCTGGCACCAGGATGGTGTTAGTAAGAAGGAAATTGCTCGTCGGTTACGAAGCAGCGATCATTCCGTTAGAAATTTCCTAAAAGATCCGGAAAATTACGGCAAACCAAAAGGCCAGGGGCGACCGAAAGCTGTAAGTGAGCGGGATAAACGCATGATATTGCGGTGTGCATCCAATTCTTCTGCGTCGGCGAGAGTTATTGCAGGACAGGCGGGGGTACAACATACGTGCGTAATGTTCAAAGGATTTTAAAGGCGTCACCGGCAATGAAAATGTTGAGAAAACTGCCACTTTCGGCGAAACACAAAGAAGCGAGGTTGAGATTTGCTGAAGAACACGTATCCTGGAAGAAACAATGGGAAAAAGTTATATTTTCCGATGAGAAACGTTTTAATTTGGACGGACCGGATGGGTACTCGCATTATTATCGTGATCTGAGAAAGGAACCAAAAGTGAAAATGACCAGACAATTAGGGGGTGGATCTGTGATGATATGGGCAGCGATTGGATTCCGCGATAAAAGTGGGATAGTGTTTTGCACAAACAAAATGACATCTGCGACGTATAAAGACTTATTGCGTGACACTCTTCTACGTTTTGGAAACCAATGGGCCGGGCGCAATTTTGTTTTTCAGCAAGATAACGCGCCAATTCATAAAGCAAAAACCATTACTGAATGGTTTAAAGGGAAAAAGATTAAAACTTTACAGCCGCCGGCACGGTCACCAGACTTAAACATTATTGAAAACATGTGGGGTGAATTGGCACGTCGCGTTTATGGCGGAGGTCGTCAATATTTCACGGTACAGGAAGTGAAAACTTCAATAGTGACTGAATGGCAGAATATCCCTCAAAATTATGTGTTAAATTTATATAAATCTATTAATAACAGACTATTGGAAGTGATTAAGAACAATTAAGGATCTACGCATTACTGATCACTCATTTGTTTATTTTTGTTTTACATTTGCAACAGAGCGTCTAAATTTTTGCCGCAGAAATTGTTTAAACATTGGAATAATAATTTATTATTTAGTTCATATATTACTGGAGGAGATATTTTTAAGTTTATTTTACTTTTACGAATAAAAACTTAATTAGATATCTTGCTAGTTTCGCAAAGAAATGTTGTAACCCTTAAAACCCTTAAAAACATCTTACCGCGTCTAAGTTTTTGTCGGGGAGTGTATGTGGTTTTTTTTTTATTCATAAGGCTAAAGTACCATTGAGTGATAAAAAACAGAAATTTTAATTTTCGTATTAAGCTGCAGGAATTTTTTTTTGAGCGCCGCAAAAATTGCGCTAAAAAATACGTTTTTTGCAGAAAACCAAAATTATTGAATAGTTGATTATTTTAACGGACTTGAAATATTAATTTATTAAACATCGAATTCAGATAATCACATTTCATATGATACGTTGCAACGTAGTTACAAAAAAAAAAAAAAATAGAGTAATTGCAAAGATAAGCTCGCGGCTTATATTTCAACAAAACGCATAAATGATTCGCCTATCAAATGGTAAATATTTCGCAATCCTAATCGTCCAAAATATCAACCTACTCGACTGATAAGGCGATAAGGTTTCTTTTTTCCTTCAATTAAGGCGGAATAAGTTAGCAATTTTGGCGAATACGCAAATCGTACCACGGTTATTATTATTAATCTGTATGTACTCTAATACCAACACGTATATCACACGAATACAACGTACGATGTTAGAAGAGATAACATAGACGTAAGTACACGTATCGTAAAGATTAGATTAGATGAAAGACACGTGATTGAGATCGCATCACTTCGTATTTGGCTTCGAAAACAAAACAAATACAATAGAAGCGGCAATTACGATAATAATAATAACAATAACAATAATAATAATAAAAGTACGATGACTCTTTTGTTTCGAATATCCGCTGAGTCAGCGAATGGAATCTCGTAAAACAAAAGAAGAAGAAAAAAAAAAACTGACGTGCGCAAATAGCAAACAATAATAAGTATGGAAGTTGCGCGCTTCCATACAAATTAGTCTCGATATTACGCGCCAGATTATTTTGTTGACATTCTACACAGCAATCGAATAGAATTAAACATGTTTTGATTTAAACGTAATTGTTCTTATCCTTATGGGAAATTCTTCAATAGTTCAAGGCGGCGTCTCTTTCGACGATTCTGCCATTTATGCTTTCATAAAAATCTGGGAAAAGCTGCATTAATAATAACATTATCCGTTTTAAACGCGTCTGATTAATTAAGGAGCTGGTGGCAGCAATTTTTTCATCGTTTGGCAGAAGTTGTATAATTGCTGCAATATCAAATGAGAGCTCGTGAAAGATGTTAAAAAAAACGCCGTAGGCAATATAATCGCCTTGTTGTCGTATTAAATTGGCCAAACTCCAAAAATAAGTTTACTGCAGGTGGCTGACGTTGTTCCTCTTGCGTTTACGAATAATTATTTTTTTCCAGTTATGGTGGTATATTTCATCGTCACGCAGATGGCGTTTATTATTATTTTTTATTTATAAAAGGCAAGAAACGTTACTTCTCCCGTTGCATGAAAACGCTGCACCATTGGTAGAATAAAAATATGAAATCATTTCATGGTATCTGCGCTCCTTTAAATGTAATGGTTTTAAAATTATAAAAAAAAAGCATAAAAATTTAAAAAAAGGGGGCGGGGGGCAATGTTAATTCCGAATTTTGGAAGGCCGACACTTTGTAATTCACTCTACAGCAAATGTACGGACGAATCATCAAAATATAACTAGAGGCTCTCAAGGTGGACCTTTGATAGAAATTTATGCCGTGAACTTAAAAAAAAAATGCTTCAGCTTCGAAGAATTGAAAGCTCTGAAAAGGTAGTAAATATGTGCTTTGGTGACGCTTTAGAAAACAAATTATTACAAAAAAGATGAATATCAATGTTATATCGAAACTTCGCAGAATCTTTCGAGTTGAAAAAAAAAAATGAATTTCGATTGAAAACATTTGAAGCAGCGCATTCAGCAGGCTATCCGTCAGTGTCAGTCATAAATCGATAAGTATTGTGCAGTATCTGATTATTGTGCAATATCTGATAAGTAATAATAATGCTCCGTCAATGTAATATGGTGTTGGGAGCCTAAATCCGGACTAAAATTTAAAATTCGCAACATTTTAATCTCAGTGTTTGCTACAAAGAAACGAAAAAAAGCTGGAATTGATATGTAAATATCGAAATATTCAAGTTTTGAATGAAATTTTAATCATTATTTAATAAGCGAATAATCATGAAATGATAATTCGATGAATTTTTTTAAACAAAGAAAAATACACTGAATCTAACCAGCACACTAGATCATTTGAGAAGAATAGAAATAACAATTGTATTTAATGAAATTTTACCGAATTTAATGAAAACCTAAAAATTCGGTATCAGTAACTCTTGAAAATTAGCGGTAGTGGATCAAATGAATTAATGAGTTTTTTAAGAAAAGAAGAAATTATTTAATTATTATTTTTTATTAATTTTTAATTATTTTAATTTTTATTTTATTTTATTTTAATTAATTATTTAAAGCAATAAGTAGCGCCGTATTTCTGATCCAAATAATATGGGAGAAATATTTATTAATCAATGTAAATAAAATTTTCTGCCCTTCCACTTATTTTTGTTTGAAAAAAATATACAGTTGCGGCCACATAATTAACGACAGCTTGATAAAATTTCATAAATCGTGTATATTTGGAAGAGGCGTGTCAGATATCCATTAAATATATGGTGGTTCATATTGTGTGTACACTACCGGCCGGAAGTGTAAATAAAATAAATAAACATTAAGGTTGTAACTTTCTGCACATACACTATCGGCCATTAGTGTTTACCCACCTTCATAATTGGCGATTCTTCAAATATACTGTATGTTATCTCTATAAAAGTATTTGTATTATTAAACTGTAAGTACGAGATTGATTATAGTTGCCATGTAATGTTCTGTGTTACGTAATGAGCCGACTGGCATTAAAATATTGGAAATGGCCCTTTTTTGCGGTTCAGGTTCAGGTAAACGGAGTAGATAAAGAGCAGTTTCTGGGAAATTTTCTTTGCGGCTGTCATAAAATATAACAGACGACACAGGCACTTCAATATAATGAAAAATTTAGTTTACATTCAGCTTTCCCATTGCAAGCAGCGAATAGCGAAGAGTTTGTGCAAAGTGCTTTAAAACAGCCAGTAAAATTAAAGTAATGTCGGCAAGAAAAGAATTATCAACAGAAACGCGCGTTCAAATAGTGGCATATCACAACATCGGTAAAAGTAACCGAGAAATTGCTACATTATTGAAATTAAACCGTAGAACCGTGGATTATAATGTGAAAAAGTATCAAGCAAGTGGTAGTGTATCGAATAAACGGCGACCCGGACGGCCAAAAATAACAACACCAGCAGAAGCTCGTGCTATGGTAATGACAAACAAGCGAAATAGACGAAAAACAGCGCCAGTAATTGCTGCCGAAGTGAATATTTCGCGTCCAAAACCAGTTAATGTCACCATAGTGAAAAGGCGTTTGCGCGAAGCTGGTTTGTATGGAAGGATTGCTATGCGGAAACCGTTTTTACGCAAAGCAAACAAAGCGAAATGGTTAACATGGGCAAGAGAACACAAAGATTGGAAGAAAGTACTCTGGATCGACGAATCGAAATTTCTCACTTTTGGTTCAAACAGGGGAACAGGGGAAAGGGGAACGAGCACTTGAATCCTGTGTTATACCAAGAATAAAACATGGAAGAGGATCAGTTATGATTTGAGGTTGTTTTGGCGCTGCCTCTGTGGGAGATTTGATAAAAATAGATGGTATCCTGAGAAAAGAAGGCTATAGGGAGATTTTGGAGAGGAATGCTATCCCATCTGGAACACGATTAATCGGTGTGAACTTCGTGTTCCAGCACGATAATGATCCGAAACACACTGCCAAGATATGCCGTGAATATTTAGAACAACTGGAGCACAGCAACCAAATTATTGTTACGAAATGGCCGCCCCAAAGTCCAGATCTCGATCCGATCGAGCTTTTGTGGGAGGAACTCGATCGACAGGTCCGAAAATCTGCTCCAACATCGGCAACAGTACTTTGGACGCAACTACAGGATACGTGGAGGAAAATAGAGCCACTAACACTAGCGAAGCTGTTAGAAAGAATGCCGAAACTGTGTGCGGCAGTAATAAAAAAAAAGCGAAAGGTGAACATATTGACGAATCCCAAATTTAAGTAAATTTATGATTATCATTGTTAGAAAATTGACAAGCACATTGTTTTTATAACCGTCAAAGTACTTTGTATAAGCACAGAATAAAGGTTTATTTTATAATTAGTATTTCACTTGTTTTTGTAATATTTTAAGGGTGGGCAAACACTTATGCCCGGTAGTGTACGTAGTTGTACTGTTAACATCACCTAATTAAGGACGCTTGTGAATTCGCACATATAAGTGGATTAATAAGTAGAAATTTTATGGTACACGTTATATTAGTTCTAGTTATGTATTGTCAAAGCGAAATTTGAAAATAATAATTATCCTAATCATGGGAAAACGGAAGAGCTGTACGCCGGAGCAAAGGAAGATAATAATGACTTTGGGGGAACAAAGGTGGTCGGATCGAAAAATTGTGACGCATCTAAAATATTCAAAAACGATGGTTCAACATGCTGTAAGAAATTTTGAAAATCATCAGATAACAGAGACTGTGCCGCGAAAAGTACGAACGAAGAAAAAAAAATAGACAGGAGAATAGCGAGGCTGCAAAAAAAGATCCATTCCAAACTGCTGTACAAATATAACGTGAAATTAATGCAAAACTAGATACACCAATATTCGTGAGTACCGTCCAACGTCGTTTACGACAAGTAAATCTTTACGGTAGAGTAGCCCGTAAGAAGCCGTTTGTTAACCCTTTTAGTGCCGTCGTTCGCTACACTTGCGAAAAGTGCCAACGACGATATATCGTTAAATAATATAAAATAAATTTATAAAACGTTATAAAATAAATGATCTAATTTCGTTGCAAAAGAATTTAGAAAACTGTTTTGGGTTTGACTTTTTGTACATTCTATGCCGGTTGGTGTCGAGACTCTGTTTACACTGGAGCGATAAGAGAGGCAAGGCATGGCAAGGAAATCGAAATTTTTATGATAGTTATCTGAGAGTTCCTGTGCCACGCCGTGCATCGAGACCAAAAAATCTTTCTTTCAGTCTTTGCTTGACCTTTCTAAAATAAACAATTCAGATTTCACTATTCACCTAATCAGCATTTGAGCATAGATGAGTCATTAGTAGGCACAAAGAGCAGATCAGCACTGACACAGTATTTGCCGAGTAAAAAGCACCATAAAATGGAGTATAAAATTTTGGATGCTAACCGAAGCGATCTCGCATTATTGTTGTGTCATTTTGTTGCTATCGGGGAGCCAAGGATGAACGTGAAAAAAGCAGAAATGAAAGGAAAAGGGGCCTTGCTCATGTTGTAATAGGTAAATTGGTAATAGGTAAATACCATATAGTAGTCGATAATTTTTTTACCAGCATTACGTTAGCAAGATCTCTGTTACAGAAGCAAACATTTTTAACTGGAACAATCCGCAGCAACAGAAAATATATTCCACCGCAGTTAAAACAAAAATTACAAGTGGGCGAATATAAGTATTTACGAAGCCGTGAAATATTATTATTAGCATATCGGGAAAAAAATCACAGAAAAAAAATGTGTTGCTATTATCAACACATGGAATAGCCGAAAATAAAACCAGAGTAATTCGAAGACCGAATCAGGAGAGAGAAGTAGAAAAACCAGCAATCGTAGATTTTTCCATATTTTCACGAATGGTTTTGAATACGTATATTTTGTACCAATTGAACGCAGAAGAAGATGTTATAACTCGACTGGAATTCATAACCAGCATCATTCAATCAAGAAGAACCGAATGGATGACGGTAAAGGGAAATTCGAAAATCCGCCGTCAACGAGCGAAACATCGAGCAATACCGCAGTCCCAGGTATTCGCAAACTTCCTGGAAAGAGGGAAAAATTCGCACAAAATTTGCAATTATTGCAATAAACGATATACTTCGTACTAAGTGTTACGCAAAGTTATGATATAACGGTGACTTTTCTTATGTGCAAATACGTTTTGTAAGAGAGAACTCAAATCTTATATTTTTCATGAAGTGAAAAGTAAAACAACTGAAAAGTTAATGCCATAGCTTTATTCTCTATTTTGTTCTTAATACGTTGCTTTTTGAATTATGTAAATATCATTTTTAGCTTGGTTTTTATGAGCTTTTTCCCAAACCCTAGTAAATTCGCCAAATTCGCTTTTTCGCTCGGCACTAAAAGGGTTAACGCGAAAAATCGCGAAGAACGATTAAAATTCACCCGCGAACACAGGCATTGGAACGTTGAAGAATAGAAGCGAGTTCTATTTTCCGATAAAACGAAGGTAAATAGAATCTGTTCTGGCGATCGCGTTCATGTTCGCCGCCATTGCAACCAAAAGTCCAACCCACAATGTACAATCAAAACTATTAAGTCTGCGGGCTTGCTTTTGCTGCTACGGTGTAGGACCTGTATTTCGAAATTCCGGAATTATGGACCGTATTCAGATGAATTTTTACCAGTTGTTTGGGTTTATCAACGTATGACAATGATCCCAAGCATACCGCTAAAGCTGTGAAGAAATTTTTATCAGATCATGCGGTTGCGGTTCCAGAATGGCCTTCTTGTAGAGTTGACCTCAACCCCATCGAAAATTTGTGGTGTGCGCGTTGTAAAGCAAGAAAAACTATAAAATTTAGTCAGCCGTCGAGCGTGCTTGGCAAGGCATAAGCTCCGAACGTCGTAAACAATTAATTCAATCTATGCGAATTCGGTGTGAAGTAATTATAAGAAATAACGGATATCCTACAAAATTTTAGTGAAATATAAGACGGCCTGAGACAGTACCATGCAATACATTCTAATGTCTTTAATTAGTTGACGCGCTATTTGAGGGTTTAGAAACAATTTCTTTTATTTATTTTTCTGATAGTTTTTTTTTTTTTTTTTTTTTTTTTCAGTAGACACAGTGCTAACAATGGTATAGAATAAAATATACATAGTTCAGATTTATTTGAAACTTATCATGTGTATGTCCTTAATTTTTGACCGCAACTGTATACGAGGAATCCCGTTACTAACGTTATTATCTGCAAAATTCGATGTTTTCTTCTGAAACTGACAAAATAATAATTTTCTATTCAATTGCAGTAGTTCAGTAGATCTTTTATAAACATTTCAAAAATAAAACCATATTTTCCAATTTTTAAGGGAACATGTCTAAAAAAATTAAAAAGAAGACACTTCCGCCAATATTGCGAGAATCTATTAAAATATAATCAATTTATTTTATTGTCAGCAGATAAAAATAAGCTTTCAGGCGCATGAATTTCAAAATAACGTGCGCGAACCTAATTATAAAAATACGGAGGGGCAAACAGGGAAACCGTTCTCGCCCAGTTATAGAATCGGACCTAATTAAAATCCACGACTTCCAGAGTCTTGAAATTAGTTCTTTCCGGTTATTTTTAAAACGGTGGGCCGCGAAATTGAGACACAGCGTCCCCGTTGTTAGGATTAGGCTGTCGTTAAGGTTATTAGTTCTTAGAAAATCTGTCAACACCGCTTGTGTCTGTCGAAATAAATTATAACCGGAATATTTAGAACAGAAGACTACTAACAATTTTGTTTTTCTGACGATGCTCTTTTTCCAGTCGAAGCCATCGATGATTGAGTCGAAACGTTGAAGGCCTTTGTTGTTAATGGATGGTGCGATTTGAGGTAAAATTAGATGTTCTGCGTTGTTTGTAGATGAAAATCTTCAAATGTAACAATTTCGGATTTTGATGAAATTGGAACCAACAAACTTGGCTTTATTGAATGCATTTTTTGCGTTTTCCATTTCCAAACCACAGCCATGAAGCGCTGAAATTACAAGTACCGCAGAAGATTTAACAATTATCATCATGTCGCAGAGAAATAGATGATCAACGTTATTTGAAATCCGTGTTCAATAAACAGCATCAAAATCAGATTTTTTTGGATAACAACGAAGAGACGATTGAGATCGGTGGAACTTGCACGAGTTCAGAAGCCGTTTTTACGTGCACTAAATAAAAAAAAAGCCAGAGTGGGGAATCCAAGAATGAAGATGCCGGATTTTTGTCAGAAAAAATTGCACCACAATGTGTAGTATCCGCTCCAAAACATGGAGGTGGTTCCGTGTTTTCGCCGGATGCAATTTTGTGGCATCCGGCAATGCTAGTTATGTAAGATAAGAAGGGGAACATAATGAATATGGTTTGATTGCCGCAATCCTCGAATCTAGGTTTTGTCAAAAGAACGCGAATTGGCCGAATGACTGATTTCCAAAGAACATTCGTGAGAACTTCTTTGTGATTCGTGGGTACTAGAGCTCTTCAAAAATTTTGGCCTACTCCGATTATGCGCCAAAAAAAGATATTTCTACGAAATGTTCATTTAACAAAAAAAAAAAAAAGAATTCATCCGCTACATTAATAAAAAATAAATTTACCTTGTATATAGCATAGCTTTCAATAAAATATATAATATTATTCCAGTTGAAACTAAACGTGTTCCGGGTTTGAACCGTGTCATGTCGTTGGTTAAAATAAAACTCGACGTTTCGCCCACAATCGTATGGGGCTTCTTCAGGAGAGTGATGGCAACAGTTAGCACGGTAACTCAACGTGTGAACCATGCTAGGGGCGAAGCTAACTCAGCAAGAAGCAGTTGATCACGGTAACTCAGCATGTGAACCATGCCAGAGGCGAAAATCAACTGCCATCACTCTCCTGAAGAAGCCCCATACAATTGTGGGCGAAACGTCGAGTTTTATTTTAACCAACGATATGACACGGTTCAAACCCGGAACACGTTTAGTTTCAACAGACTCTGGCCGTGGAAGCCTACATTTTTATAATATTATTCCAGTATAGTTCCTCCATTAAATTTATGGTGATACCTTGCAGTGCAATTTATGTGGAAGGGAAACAATTTATTGTCGTGAAACAGTCAATGAGAAATTCAACAAACAAAGGTTTGGTGATGAACCATTTAAAAAAAAATGGATAATCATGACTGCCAACCTACTTTTAGGGTGGTATTTTTTTACAAAATTCCTATCACCCCTAACAATTTCTCAGTAGTTTTCGGTCGGACACAGTATACAGGGTGACTCACAAAAGGTAGTGAAGACCGAGCCATCTGAGTCATTCTGAGCAAAAAACTTTCTATTAATCAATGGCCTTCTCTGCATAGTTACGGAGTTATAACACGTCAAGTATTGCGAAATGAAAATGTTTTAGTTTAAGGTTAAATACTTTGAATTTCGTCACTAAAAAGCTAAATGCAAACGTAACGAACAGAAAATAATCCCTTTTTTTGGGGTTGATTGTCGCAAAAGAAGTTTAATAAAATATTAAATTTTAAACGAAAAAAATTAAATTCAAACTTTGAGGAAGACTTTTTTTGGAAAAACGTAAATAAGCAAAAATCTATATTTTGCAAAATTTTGCCACCCCCAGAAACTTGTTAGTGGTTTTTGAACCCTACATACAGGATGATCCATAAAGGGTACGGTAATGCGAGCAATTTGAGCAAAAGGTCTCCATTGCGTAGTTGTGGAGTTATAAGATAATCCGCAATTCTCTTTGTATTAGCTGAAGTAAGATTAACGTGTCCAAAAGTGCCCCCAATTATTAGATTAAATAGAAAACATCTGACTGTATACTAAAAAAAAAAAAAAAAAAAAAAAAAAAACACCAGGTACTAACGAGCCAAATACATCATGCTATTTAAGCTAACAGCTTTAATTTTATTGCTTACATATGACGAGAAGCGAGCATCTTCTATTGTGCATAACAAGCAAAATTCCTTTCGTTAAATTATTTGCACTTCGGATGTAGCGTGACAACGATCTATTTAAATTTTAAATTAGCGCGCATTTGTTTCTATTTAATTCACGCCGCCTCGGATTATTATTGACGAACGTAATACGTATTCGAGCATCAGACATTTCGTCGTCCAATAATAGCGACGACGGAAACGGAAAATATCAACCAACCAATCAGAAACACCGATTCGCAATAAAAATATTTCGCGTGAATCGATAAGCAATAAGGACGATATTTTCGGCGTCCATAGGCGGAAATTATTTGGAATATTGCATTTTGGGAAATAATGTATTGTAACGTGTGTAACGCTACGGTTTGTTTAAGTACGAAGGCTTAAAGTACTCTCTTGGGGAAATTGAAAGATATAGAGGGTGTCCCAAAAGTAATTGTAAATATTTTAGGAGATGATGGTAATGATTATTCTGAGTGGAAAAGTTTATATAAACACGTGTTCAATTCTTAATGGTTACGAAGCAACGTGTGTGTTTTACAAGGTTTCATATAATAATAATAATAATCATTTTCTATTCGTTTATACAGAGTGATCTAAATTAGCGGGCCATAATTGCTACCTTCCTTACTGATGGGTCCAACGAAATTGGTTAAATTAGCAAATTAGTAATGTTTTTATTGATGGTGATAAATGATATGAATTTAGGGAATTTGTTATTAACGCATATACGATGACGAAATGAGCATTTAGGGGTTGGTAGTATTATTATTACTAGATAATGTTCATACCATGTAGGAAACCAGCAAACGAGCCCTCTTTATAACGTCAAAAATATATTTGTTATTGGCTAAAGTGATTATTTATTGAGAAAAAGGAAAACAGAATTACACTGCAAAGATATATCAATAAATATGAACCAGTAGCTGAGGGAAATCGATAAAATTTTTAATTCAAACCCAAATATGTGCGACATACGTAAATAGAGTTTCAGGTTTTGTTATTGAGGATAATCTCAAAGATTACTTAATAAAGATATCGCGTATTCATCATGGTTTAATTAGAAAACAGATATGATGGAATTTGCATACCAGTTAGCTATCGTAAACAATGTAAAAATTCCTAGAATCCGGATTAGTTGGATTTGACCGGTTTTATAATTTTAAAAGAAGTTTCTCTGAGTCATTGTTTAGGAGACCAGAAGATACGAGTTTATCCAAAGCTACGGCATTCGACAAAAAGCTGCGAAGAAGTTCTATAATTTGGAAGTTTATGAACAAATTATAAACAAGGCACATTATCACTTAGTGATATCTCTAAAAATTGTGGCAAAAAAGAAGAAAAAAAAGCATGTCAAGTATCACTTAATAGCACGTTGTGAGTTGTAGTTTGGAATAAAAAGTTGCGTTTTACATGGGAATTTGGGCATTCGATAAAAAAATGTTTATAGAGGAGGACTCTCAGACGTAACTAACAGGAAGTATCACGAGAAGCAATAATCTGAAATGCTATCTACGCCATCTTTGGACGAATTAGCTCGTCAGGATTATGGTCAATTTTCAAGAATTTCCGCATTGCTCTAAAGAACGCGCACTTGTACATTAAACTTTTTCTCAGAGCGAGCACAAGGAGGTCCAATGTAATGGAAGAAAATGCAATTTTAACAAAAATCTGCCCTAAAGAAAGACACCAGTCAAGAAGAAACTTTATACACTCCTAGTGATGAAGCAAATGAGAAATTTAGAAAATTGATAATGAGAGCTCCAGAGCTTAGATGAAAATTTTAAACCAAACATTCATGATCACGTTTTGGTGGAAGAAAGCATTATAGGGGCTCATAATACTCCAATTTACGCTGTTGGCAGAATCCCGGCATAAACAAAGCACGAATACGAAATTCGGCATATAAAACAAACTAAACGTAGAAAGTTTGTTTTAATGCCGAAAATGCTGGAAAATTCCGTCGAAAAAAAAAAAAAAAAAAAACCGAACCTAAAACAAATATATTAAGCCTTTCTGCTTCATTTCAAACCTTTTTAGATTCTCGGGCTTTTGACGTATTCCTCCATTTTGTTACGTTATAGTTTCCTTTGTAAAAAAGATTTTCAGTATGTAGATTGTCATTATTCCTTTCTCCCAACCCTCTCCCCCCTCCACACCGTGAGCCAATGTACTCCAATAATGGAGAATTAAGTACTTGTTTTTAAGACAACTAACAATATATAAGAATTGTTTCAGAGAATTGTTGTTGTGGTTAAAAATACAAAGAAAAATGTTTGGTTTCATAATAAAATTAATGGAAATAAGACTGTACCCCATTGCCCCCCCTCCCCCCCCCGCAATATCATTAGACATTTTCGTGTTACATTTCAACCAGAGGGAGCGAGGGGTGTTGATGGCGAAGGCTCTGTTGATCGCCACGTTTTTGATGTTGCATTTACTCCATATTGGGGCTGCTGTAGTTCGTCATTTTTATTAACGATCTGCCGCGTAATATGCCAGATTTGGTTACTGTTAATGATAGACACGAACTTCTCATGAATTATGGGGGAATGCTCCTGAAAAAATGATTTACCGATTTCATGATTTCAAATTTGAAGCAGAATCTTTTAAAATCGATGATATTACGCACAATATCCTGAAACACCCTGTAACTTGCTTATTCCAAACGTGTTTTTATGCAACATTCAAAAAAAAAAAAAAAAAAAAAAACAAGTACGCGTTCGTCTTCTATTTCGTCTTATTGGACGAATTTTTATTTATTTTTATCGCTAACATAGAAATGTTGTTTATTAATGGCATCGCAACTTAAATATTTTACTTCATCTTGTATTACTATAAAAAAAAACTTATTTATTTACTATTATCATTCTTATCTAGAAATTAAAATAGAAAACAAATCTGTCACAATTGCCTATGTACTTATTATGTAGAATAACATTTAATTAAAGAAAATATTTAGAGTACACAAAGAAATATGCGGAACTTTCATTTAACTTTGGTTTAAATAATCTAATAATTACAATAATAATAATAGTAATAATAAAAAAAAAATTGAATATTGTCTCTCGTAATTGTATTTATTGTTTTTTTTTTTTTTTTTTATTTTTTTTTTTTTTTGTTTTAATTAATTTATTTCTTTTATATAGTACACATCGTTATTTTCTTATTTTAATGACTTGAAAAAAAGTCAAACATTTAGTTTATATTGGCTTATTAAGTAAAATTCGGAGTGATAAGAGTGATTTTCTAAATTAACACGATAAATGAGGTTATGCACTCCATAATTTTAGCACAGTTGGCAGTAAAACGAATTTAGCAACGAATTAGTTTTCAAGGGCAACAAAGCTGTCAAACCTAGAAAAAAAAAATAACTAGATTAAAATTCGTCTTTAAATATAAAAGAATTGGAAGAAAATCCTTCTTATACACTCAATATTCACGTTTATCGTTCGAGGATGTTGCGTGTGATTAGTTACACATTTAGAAATAGAATATCATCATTTGTTTTCACAAACAACAATTCACAAACAACACAGCAACGCCTTTTACATCGATATTTATTTATATTTAATATTAATAAACTTAAAGTGTAATAGTAAATCGTTTTTTTTTGGAGTTTTCTATTCCTTTCCTTCACATTTTCCCTGTGCGGATTTTCATGTAAATAGTAAAATATGCATTATATCATATCATTACGGATTACATTCAGTCAGTCGACACACCGGAGGTTGCATGCATGAATTTGGTACGCTCCCCATGTTTCGAAGAAAAATTATTTTTCATATTTATATACGATAGTTCGTAAGAATTATTGAGTAATAGTCCCTATTTTATTTTATTTATCTTAGGTGTAAAAAAAAAAAATCTACCGTCGTCCTCATTTCATCGATAATAAAATCGCCATGTTTTTGTTTCACAAAAAAAAAAAATTACTTATAACAATAAAGATAATAGTTGTGTAGTCTTGCCTACGGTTCTTCCGGGATGCGGTACCTTATCGTTGTTGCGTGGACGGTTGCGGGGATTGGTGGTGATACCTGTTGTTGGTCGAATTGAAGGCTTCCGCGGTCGTGTTCGGTGACGGGCTGTTTCCGTTACTGGCGCTCATCTTCGAGAAGGCGAGCAGCGTGTCCGGGAAATTAGGCGGTGTCGCCGGAGTATTGCACGGAGTCATGACCTAAATATAAAAGAGAAAACAGAGGATGGAATTAGAATAGAAGAGCTTTGGCGTTGTGGACGGTAGCCAAAAATTTTTAAAATACGTTCGCGGTTAGTCGGCGTTAAATATGTACAGGACGAGCAAATTTGGATATTTTTATACGTAATGCATTAGCGGTGTTCTTTTTCTTTTTCAAGATAAGTTCGTTGGTGAAAAGAGAAATTAGCTATCGCCTTTTGTTTTCGAGTTATAAACAAAATTTCGATTTTGCACATCTCATTTAAGAATATGAGTTCCGGAATGGTTGACGAAAAATTCAACGAAGTCGTTGCTGCTGCTTTAAACAATGACTATAAGAAGTTCTTAGAAGTGACCGCCCTGCCCTTTCTTTGCATTGTGATTTCTTCTCTGCTGTAATACAATAATATGTCTGCACCGTCCTGCCGTACAGTTAACACGCGGTTTTTTGCTTTAAATCAAAGCCTTTAAGTTGAAAATTCGATATAATGCCTCGTACAGCAAGAAGTAATTCTGAGAAAACACACACTTCAATGAACTTGTCCTGATATTGCCTTTTAGCTTGGCTTGATGATGTGTTTGTTAGACACGAAACCGGTCGCCTAATTTTGAAGAAAAGAATTTGTGAGAAAATGTTGGATCTTTTCTGATATAACGAGGGGCAAGAGGCAACAACACCGCTCTTTAGAATTCTCCTTAAGAAGCTAACAGGATGATCAGCGGAACGTCAAGTCAAACATGAAGTACGCGACAACATCCGAAAGACATTTCTACTACGGATTACGGTCGTGAAAGCCTACACTCAAAATAATTTTTTGTCAAAAAAATATCCTAGATTCACTAATTACCGATCCATCATCGTATTTTACTTTATTTCTAAATGGAGAAATTAAAAACGTGATATTATACAGAACGTTCTATTCAAAGTAATAAAATGGTACTCTGATTCGCTACCTATCGATCGTCCTGTATATATAGAAATATTTTTAAAAGGTAGCTTATAATTATCTGAAAATCTTACACAATAGGCACAATTTTACAGAGGATTAGGACAGCCTCTATATACACTATCGTTCATATATTTGGGGACGACTAAGAAAAACTCCGAAAAATAAGCAAAATTGAAATATTGACAATTGATTGTGTTTTATATGAAAGAATATACATTTCTATATGCATGAACATAATTTACAACAGCATTCTCTTCTATCCCGTCAAATTTATAACGCATTTATATTCTACCGCAGCCGCAGGCAAAATTCCTCTTAATCCCTTTTACGGGGTTATAAACGTAAACTTATTGTCGAATATTTCCACAAAGGAATAATGTGAAATTCATTGAACACTTAGTACAACAAACAAAGCAGATATCGTCTTGTATTTAAAATAAAATCGATCTTGATATTAGTTTAGTTTAAATTTAACTATCGTAATAAACGGGTGGTGCCGAAATGGCAAAACGAAAAGAAATTTCCATCGAAACGCGTTCTGCTATTATTACTTTACGTAATGAAGGACACTCAATGGCAGTTATTGCGAAAAAATTAAAAATATCGAAAAATGGTGTATTTACAACATTAAAACGGGTGGCGGAAACGGGTTCTTCGGCTGATAAGAAACGTTCTGGACGTAAAAAGAAGACAACAGCTGCTGAGGATCAGTTCATGGTTCGTGTTTCAAAAGGAAACAGATTCCTAACGGCTCCGGAAATAACGCAGCAAGTCAATGTTTCACGAAGAAATCCTATTTCGCATTCGACCGTGAAACGAAGATTAATTGCGGCAGGCTTAAAGGGACGAGTAGCTGCCAGAAAACCGTTTTTGAAAGTTCAACATAAAAGAAAAAGATTGCAGTGGGCACAAGAACACAGACAATGGACATTCGAACAGTGGTGCAACGTGCTGTGGACGGATGAGTCCAAATTTGAAACATTTGGCTCCAAACGGAGGACGTTTGTTAGGCGACAGGTTGGTGAAAGAGTTAATGAAGAGTGTATTTTACCTACAGTGAAGCACGGTGGAGGTAACGTAATGGTTCGGGGCCGTTTTGCGGGAACAGCTGTAGGTGATTTAGTAAGAATACAGGGAATACTTCGTAAAGAGGGCTATCTCAAAATATTACAAGAGAATGCTGCACCAAGTGGGGCGCGATTACGAGGTCGAAACTTTACACTTTCAAGAGGATAACGACCCTAAGCATTTTTCTCGTATATGCAGAAACTATCTAGCATCTCTGGAAGAAGAAGATTGTTTAAAAAGAATGATTTGGCCACCTCAGTCTCCTGACCTGTCGCCTATCGAATTAATATGGGATGAACTGGACAGAAGGATTCGCCAAAAAGGAGTGACTAGTTCACAAGATTTACGGAGAAAGCTCCAGCAAGCACGGACCGAGATCCCAGCAACATTTTTGAAATCTTCAATTCTAAGAATGCCACGAATATGTACCGCAGTAATTAAGTCAAAGGGTGGACATATAGACGAAAAATCCGTATAGACCTAATTATAATTAATACAACATTTCTTTTTGGAATATTTTTAATTTTGTATAGTACACTCAATGCACAGAAGTAAATTAAATTACCAATGACTTTTTGTTTTTATTCGAATTAAAAAAAAATTGTATTTTTTAATCGTCCCCAGATATATGAACGGTAGTGTATACATACCACGTTTATCGCGAACGTTTTATTTTTAAATAGGATGCATTTAGCGGACGACAAAATAATTCCATTCTATTTTCTGCGTACATCCAGTTTTGTCGAGTTCTAAATTTCCGACACGGCGACGGGAAACCAAGTTATACCTAAACGTTTCTCGTCGAGCATTAAAAAAGTTTACCCGATTTTGATAGCGGTCGTAAATCGGCAAAACGACGACGTTTACGATTATATCCCGCTTTTAGGGAAAAGAAAAAAGAAAAAAAAAAAACGAAAACAGGAACATCCCGATTGTCCCCAGCGCACTTGAACGAGATTATCAACATTTTATCGGGAACATAAAACCAGTAAATTATTTTTACGCGTTCCAGTAGTACGTGTTTGAGATAAGCGATTAGATTTTGTTTTGATTAAATTAATAATAATATTCAGTTGTTGTTAGATCTAACTCCAAGCAGTACTTTAAATTTTTTTATTTATTTATTTATATTTATATATATATATGTATATATATATATATATATATATATATAAATATATATATATATATATTTATATTTATTTTTATTTATATTAATTATTAATTATATTTATTATATTATATTTAATAGTTTCTCCTTTAGGTTTTTATATAATTTTCGGCAGACCTGCGGTTTACAGTATCTTCTACAAGATACAACAAGTTTCAATTGCGGAATCCTTTATTCGAATTTAAAATTAAAGAAATTAGAATTATTTCACCACTAACAACTTAAAAAAAAATATTAGAGAAAGTTATACAACACAGACTAACCGAACACAAATGTAATAAATGATAAGCAATAGGCATTTATAATAGGCGCAGATATTCTATCAGACACCTACGAACTCATAAGCAAGATAGCCAAAAATCTAGACAAAAAGAAAATGTCCATTGCAATCTTCATTGACATTTAAAAGACTTGCAAATCCAACTTAATTCACAAATAAAAAGTAATTGGAATAATCAGAAGAAAACTTAAACGTACCGGGTTCTTTCTTTAACTTGGAACTTTCAAATATCTCGAAAAATAAGCACTTAACGGAAAAATTTTCATAATTAAAATTTAATCATTCTGCGGAGGAAATACGTTAGTGCTAAAAGTAGTCTCCCTCTCTCCCTTTCTTTTATTCGTGTTTTTTTTTTGTAATTGTAAAAACACAAGATAAACAAAAGAAAACAAAAGAAATAAGAAACAACTTATTTTACTTAGTTTGAAGATTATTTCTGAAACTAGAAGACCTCTTTCCGTTAGGCTGTTAATAATACCTACTTCAGAATTTCGAGTATTTAATTGTACAAGAGCAAATTGAAATGGTTCTGTGGTTTGTGGAGAAGCCAGCAGGAGTCCTTGCGTCCTCAGCGTTTTCCGGATAGGATTCGGCCACGTGTTTCATTTTACCGTACTGAAAAAGGGACCCGTCCTGGTTGGAGAAAATGATGAAATTGGTGTATTAGCTGCAGTAGCTAATAATACTCATGTTAGTAGAAGACACAACGTTATAAATATCGTCCGTATCATGTGTCTTTACGTCAAGATTTCGACGCAACATACACTACCCGGCAAAAACATAGACGCGGTATCGTTTCTATTTATGAAATAAAGTTTATAGACTTTATATAAAATGTAAATGAGGGTTATTAATACTTATTATGTAAATAGTCCATTTATAGATATTTTTGGGTATTTATTGCTTTATGAGGGGTAATTTTCCCAGATCAAAATAGGAATTTTAAATGCGACGAAAATTTACACCCTGCGCATTTATTACATTAATATAAGCAAAAATGTTCCAATTTGATACTTCTCTTTATATGCAGCGGTTGTGCTCGCAAAGTGTTCACATTTCACCACGAGAAATTATATTTTATAAAGTGTTTGCAATATGGGTAGAAAAAAGCAATTATCCTTGATAGAAAGGGGTAAAGTTCTAGCCTGGCACCAGGATGGAGTTAGTAAGAAGGAAATTGCTCGTCGGTTACGAAGAAGCGATCATTCCGTTAGAAATTTCCTAAAAGATCCGGAAAATTACGGCAAACCGAAAGGCCAGGGGCGACCGAAAGCTGTAAGTGAGCGGGATAAACGCACGATATTGCGGTGTGCATCCAATTCTTCTGCGTCGGCGAGAGTTATTGCAGAACGGGCGGGGGTACAAACGCACGTGCGTAATGTTCAAAGGATTTTAAAGGCGTCACCGGTAATATCACGGAAGAAAATGTTGAGAAAACCGCCACTTTCGGCGAAACACAAAGAAGCGAGGTTGAGATTTGCCGAAGAACACGTATCCTGGAAGAAACAATGGGAAAAAAGTTATATTTTCCGATGAGAAACGTTTTAATTTGAACGGACCGGATGGGTACTCGCATTATTATCACGATCTGAGAAAGGAACCAAAAGTGAAAATGACCAGACAATTAGGGGGTGGATCTGTGATGATATGGGCAGCGATTGGGTTCCGCGATAAAAGTCGGATAGTGTTTTGCACGAACAAAATGACATCTGTGACGTATAAAGACTTATTGCGTGACAATCTTCTACGTTTTGGAAACCAATGGGCTGGGCGCAATTTTGTTTTTCAACAAGATAACGCGCCAATTCATAAAGCAGAAACCATTGCCGAATGGTTTAAAGAGAAAAAGATTAAAACTTTACAGTGGCCGGCGCGATCACCAGACTTAAACATTATCGAAAACATGGGGGGTGAATTGGCACGTCGCGTTTATGGCGGAGGCCGTCAATATTTCACGGTACAGGAACTGAAAACTTCAATAGTGACTGAATGGCAGAATATCCCTCAAAATTACGTGTTAAATTTATATAAATCTATTAATAACAGACTATTGGAAGTGATTAAGAACAATGGAGGATCAACGCATTACTGATCACTCATTTGTTTATTTTTGTTTCACATTTGCAACAGAGCGTCTAAATTTTTGTCGCAGAAATTGTTTAAACATTGGAGTAATAATTTATTATTTAGTTCATATATTACTGGAGGAGATATTTTTAAGTTTATTTTACTTTTACGAATAAAAACTTAATTAGATATCTCGCTAGTTTCGCAAAGAAATGTTGTAACCCTTAAAACCCGTACAACATCTTACCGCGTCTAAGTTTTTGTCGGGGAGTGTATATTACTGGACTGTTGAGAATCCGCACCAGTTTCGACAAGTTGAACACCAGCGTCTTTGGACTGTCACAATGTGGTGTGGAATAATTGGTCGGCCTCCACATTATTGAAAGCCACTAAGAAGTGCGACAGAACATGTAGTTTCAAGCTGATGGTTGTCCAGCACGCTATTCGATAAATACCTGATCATGATTTCAATGGTCGCTGGATAGATAGAGCTGGTCCAGTAAATCGGCAGGACGCTAGCATTTTTAGAGATGGATTTGGTAAAGTTCCAAGATTGAATAAATAAAAATAGGATTGGAAAAGTTTAGCTAAGAAGGACGTCGGACCCGGATTTGCCTACTCTAACTAATCAGTATCGTCCAGTCGTTTTACAATAAAGCAACGAGAAACCAAGAACCTGATATATGACGAATTTGTCGCTAAAGAAGGAGTAAGACAGGGTGGATGTTTCTTCCCGCGCGTATACCCTAATTGAATAAAATATCCGCATACCTGACCAAAATGTGCTGATGCTGACGGGCATGGCGGTACTGTCGCTTCTTGGAAAAATATACTTAAGGCGGTCTGTAACAAAGAAAAAGCGTATGTAGCCAACACATATACGAAAAAATACCTAACAATAATCATAAAACGTTTTATATTCATGTAATAAAATACTAACGACGTCCGTATCGCCTGCAAATTTTAGTAATTCAGGAAAATATATTTAGAAAAATACGTCCTCCTTTGTTTCCAGAAGTATTTTTTTACAGTTTTTATCAGCTTCGTAGAAATCTGTGGCTCTTAAACGAAAACGTGTGCGGTTTACTTCCGCACAACGGAAATCCTTTCCATATGTAAATATGAACGTTTATTATAGCAGCCTTAAATGAAATACTTTATTAGGAAGACGTACGGAAAATAAGCAGTACTTCATTTATCGAAGCTTGTTTTACGTTCAGTATTTTTTAGCCTTTTTAAAGGAAGATTTAGTAAAAAGAAAATTTAATTAAAAGGACATATATGAGATAGGGAAAAATGGTAATACGATTTCACGACAAAAGTTATCAGTAAAATGCTGCGATCTGGCGACCGCAAATAAAATTGGGTGGTAAATTTCGATTTCGTACGATCCGACATCTAACATTGAGAGAACAACTTACGAATGCAACATATCGGTGGTTCCCTGGACGAATATGTTAAGACGAGATGAGTCTCTTTGTTACTTCATGGACCGGGTCGCAAATTCTGAGCAGGGATTGTATAATACAAATCTACTCCTCTCTACTTTTGAATGCTTTCAATAGTTGGTAACACCGGATATTTTTTCATCCGTTTGAGTCCGTCTTTTTTGTGAATTTGCAACTTTTTGTGGCAACGTAAAGATGAAATACTTCGTACTGGATATATCATTTACTATCGAAACATGTACAGTACTGTCCATATTAGTTCGGACACGCAAATAAATTTAAAAAAAAAAAACGAGAAAATATTCAAACTCATTTTTCCAAAACTTAAAATTTTTATTGCACTTTATTAATAGCGATTAAAATTAAAGTATAAAAGTAAAAAAAAGTAATTCTAACGGAAAATAAACAAAAACTTCTTAAACATTCCGTTCATCAAAGAAACTCCCTTTTGCACGAAGAGCAGCTTTCACAATCCGAGGTATCCGCTCCACTAGTTTTTCAAAGACTCTATTTGGCATATTAGTCCATTCCTCTTGTAAAATGTTCCAGAGGTGGCCTACGGAGGTAGGGTATACTTTTCGGATCCTCCTGTCCAGTTCATCCCATAACAGCTCGATGGGGTTTAGATCGGGGCTTTGCGGCGGCTAAAGTGCCATTATCTTGTTCTTCATTTAAGAAATTTTTACACATCACTGCTGAGCGTTTGGGGTCGTTGTCCTGCATGAATACAAAATTTTCGCCGATTAGACGTTGCCCCGATGGTATTGCATTTTCTTGCAGTATTTCTAAATAACCTTCTTTTCGCAAAATACTTTCGATTCGCTTCGAGTCTCCTGTACCGGCGTAGGAAAAACAACACCAAACAAGCACAGAATTTCTTCCTTGCTTGACAGTTGGCACTGCACAATCCTGCAACATTCTTTCGCCTTTCGCTCTTCTTACAGAAACGCGCCTTGATTGTCCGAACACCTCAAACTTTGACTCGTCAGTCCGTAGCACCCTTTTCCAATCATTCACTGTCCAATTTCTAGGTGTTTCTGCCCACTGTAGCCGTTTTTGCCTGTTTCCTCGTCGAAGTAGGTTTTTTTTTGTTGCAATGCGGCCCTGAAGATTTGCAGCTTTTAATCTTCTTTTCACTGTAGCAACAGAAATTTTTCTTGCACGATCGCGATTTCTGGTGCTGTCAGTCTCCTATTACGTTTGCTCAGCAATTTTATACGCTCATCGTCGGCGTGAGTTGTTATTCTTTAACGGGCTGAACGCGTCCTATCTCTTTAATTGCCCGTGCGTTGATGTCTCCGAATGATATCGCTAACAGTCGATTTATTAACATGTATTTTTTCGGAAATTTAACGCGCTGAATAACTTTCTTGATGAAAAGCAACAATTACAGAGCGCTTTTCTAAACTTGTCGGTTTTCCTCTCGGCATTTTAATAACTTTAATACGCTATTAACACTAACGCACGCACAAGCGGGTTTATTTAGAAACTAAAGCATTTATCAATACACAATAAACTTTCGGGTGGCCTGCTCCCACCCCAAAGAGTAAATTGTAAATTTATTACCCGCAGTATTGACCCGAAAATAATTCTATTTGTGCCGGTGAGGATTATTCTGAAAATTACTTTGTTGGGTCATAAAATATAATAGGTTTTTTAATTATTCTCTAATCGATATTCTTGGAAATTTGCCTGTAGAATTGGTTATAAACTTCATAAAGGACCTAATATAAATATGTTATTTATATATAAACGCAATTATATTATCTTTTAGTAGAGTTTACAACATTTTACTAGGTGTCCGAACTAAAATGGGCGGTAGTGTACATTTTATAACACGTTTCGAATTTTAATGTCTTTACATTTACGAGACGATTTCAGCCAGTTCACCTTATAAGGCTCTACTCATAGCTGAAAGACGCTACTAGCTACTAGTTTAATCAAGTTTATTGTACAAAAAGTAGACGCATGGACACAATAACAGTAACGTATCGGTTACATGTAGAATTAAAGCTACGCTTTCGGAGTGACGCGAATCTTCGATGATGTCGTACAGGAAATAACTTCTTGATTTTGTGCGCCTGGCTATAAAATCGTCGAAGGCGCGTACATTGCCAAAAATGTAGTACTCGTGATTGCCGATGCATGTAACGTTGTCAAGTCGTATGCCTGCCAAACGTCCGCCGCACACCAACGCCGATCCCGTCGCATGAAAGCAAGCCTTTTCATCATTAGTTAGACGGGCGCAGGTGTTATTGTTGCAATCCGTCTCGTTCGTTATCAGGTGCACCTCGTACTTGAAAACTTCTAGTTCGCTATTGGTCGAGTAAACGTAACAGCGCGCGTTCTCTAAAGATATCGTTCGCGTCGCGATAGGAACCGTATGTAGTGCAACTGACCAAGGGGTCGAAGAATGGTTTCCCAACAAGATTGTTAATTGGCGTTCAACTATTACGTCATGGCCAAAAGTATAGGTTTGGGGCGGAAACAACACTTTCGATCCTTCGTCGTTTCTGTAGAGTATTTCAGTACTTTTCAACGCCACCTTAGAAATGAAAGACGATGTCATTATCACATACGGCAGCACGCGCACTCCGCTGCCCCAAAGGTTAGTTTCCGAATTGTTGACGTAGACAAGAAAATATCGTTTGTCAAGGTTGACAGGTGGTGGTACGAGCGGCTCCGTAGTAGACAACTCCTCTGTTGCAAGCTGCTCATCTGTTGTAAACTGTTCCTCTGTAGCAGGTGGCTTGGCAGTCGGCGGTTTGCTAGCTTCTGGACTTTGCGTCGTGACTCTATACAAATTTATGCTGTTTATTTTATCTTTCGTTTTACAAGCCTCTACTATTATCCACGTTCTAAGAAGCGTGGCACAGGAAACAAGTATTCCCTGCATGATCAATTTCGATATATTTCGACACTATCACTTAACGTTTTGTTTGTTAATTAGCTAGTGACAGTGGTGACAGATAGGCGACAGAAATGTGACGCCAACTACTTAGAGAAGTTGGTCCTATCGACCAATTTCCTTCTCAACCTTTGATGGGTAACGTTCCGTACCGATCTCGGAACCAGCCTCATATCAGGTCGCTGGGCACTGGTAAGTATCGACCAACGGCGGAAACAGAATCGACCGTGAGAGACAATCGGTCCGTCCGTGATTTAAGCCTATACAACGAGGACGGCCAAGCCAAAATCCTGCCTGGATGTTCGTTATCCAGAAACTTACAAGTAAGCAGCTCGTAGCATCAGGATGAAGCAAAAGAATTCCCCAAACAGCCAGGATAAGCTCGGCGCAGCGAAACCCTGCTCCCCTATGTATATTTGCCCCTGCCATGCTTGTTACTCTGTGGCCAACCAGAGATTGGGTAGTGAAACTGAAGCGTTTTATGCGGTAGTGATTGATGTTACCATTCTTGAGTTTGAACAACGTCTTTTTTGATCTTACCTTCGGTGAGGAAGTAATACAACAAGTTCACTACGTACACAGATCCGTGTATAGGTTCGATAAAGCTAGCTTTGGTCACTATTTATTACATCGGAAATGTCTTGGCTAAAATGTTGCCATTACATGTTAGGTGAGTCCTTTTATTTATCGGAAAACCTTCAGCGCTTAATCGAAAAAATCAGGAAGCAACGTCTCTGCTTTCGCACGTATTTCCTTCTCAACCTTTGATGGCTAACGCTCCGTATCGATCTCGGAACCAGCCTCATATCAAGTCGCTGGGCACTGATAAGTATCGACCAACGGCGGAAACTGAATCGACCGTGAGAGACAATCGGTCCGTCCGTAATTTAAGCCTATACAACGAGGACGGCCAAAATCCTACCCAAATCGTCCCTGCCTGGATGTTCAGAAATGTCTAGGCTAAAATGTTGCCATTACATGTTAGGTGAGTCCTTTTATTCATCGGAAAACCCTCAGCGCTTAATCGAAAAAATCAGGAAGCAACGAAGATTTAGAACTTACTTAATGAACAGAGAAATAAATAAGCCGCATCTCAAATTATGTGGAGTTTGGTACTACTTTATATTTCACATTTTTAACATGTTGGATAATCTTTAAAAATCAACATAAAACAATAAAGGATCGAAGTCCAATATCGATTGAAATAAGTATTTTGTTGACAAATTTGGATCATACGTAACCAAGGATCATTTCGCTCATTTTTCTTCGTCCATTTCTCCACAAACGGTTGCGGTATTATACGTCAAGCACAGAGTCATAGTCATTAATTCACTATCCATTTTTGCCTTCCATTCGTAATCTGTATTTGTGAGCGATTGCTGCCAGTTATTGGATCTAGACAAACCTACAGCTATAGCTACAGCATACAATGATTTGCATGCTAATGTTTACATTCCCCCTTTCCAATTTTCAAATCCATCGGATTCATTGGCCCAGAAAGCCGATGGAATCGATGGATCGGCGCTAAGCTCATCGCTGAAAATAAGGACGCGGCACTGATTTCCGTCGTAAATTAAGCGCTGAATTTGGGAACCAGTAGATGAGCTTTCGCTTATGCGTACGAGCCATCGGTGAAAGAAAGGACTAGCCTCTCGCTTGCATTCTCGTTATATCCTTTATTTTCACATTGGAGAAATTAATGGATACGAAGCCCAATAGTTATGTAATCAGTTGGCATTTACAAACCTGTTTTGTATCCGTGTAAAAAAAAGTTTAGAAAAGTAAGTTGGACACCGCTGAATAGTGTTGAGGACCTAAATGCAATTTTGGATAAAATTTACAAAATTCTATATACTACTTTGGATGAGTTCATACCAAAATCGTATAAGGAAGAATTTTAACAAAAACGAAGGCTGAAGAATTTTGCCTGACCCTAAGACTTTTTGAAATGAAAAATGCACTGTTTGGACTGTTCTTCGGTCTCCCGAGTGCTGTGATGAATCCACGATTCGTCACATCGCCAAATGTGAGCAATCGCGGCATCCATCTTGCGGAAAGCTTCCGTGGATTAATTGTTAAAATGTTAGCACCCGACCAGTTGAGATGCCCACAGCCTTACTAATCTCACGCACTTTCGATCTCCGATCATTCATTACCATATCCCGAATTTTTTCAATCATTCCTGATATGGTGACCTCACTTGAAGGACCTGGACGTTCTTCATCAAGAAATTCAGCCGTCCAATATTTTATGGGCTATAACGAAGGCGCAGAGTCTCCATAAACTACACTGATTGCGAACTCCATTTTTATCTCTTTATTCGTTTTCTTCCACTTTAAATGGCTGCCTTTCACAAACTATCTGACGTATCTGTCAAAAGTACTCGCCCTTTTAAGGTAATTAACATCCGAAAGGAACAACGAATAGAGAACACCTTCCTACTGGATTCCTGGATGATAAGTCTAAACATGTTTCTTTCGCATAAAGCGAATACTAAACATTAGCTTGCATCAACATTTTGCCTTAAATCTTTATTATTACATTATCACCTTTCGAAGTGTACACTGCCGTTCAGTGAAGTTCGGTCATACAATAAAAATTTATTATATCACACTGTATACAATTATTAATACATAAAATTAGAAAAATATTAAGCATGCACTCTTTTCTAAGGAACTAAAGCCATAATTATTATGTAAAGTAGAAATATTCCGACAACCACGATAAAGTCCCTTTTATTATCATTCCAAGAATTTCTCGGAGTGCCGATCTTTTGAAACGGGTCGTTTGGGGATTATTAACGAACAATACATTTAGGAAATATACCGCAGCATCATTCTTGTTTATTTATCACGGGCGTAAAGATATAAATTTGCTTCGTTTTACTGTTAAACGCGTGTTGGTGTGCATCTGTCGTTTTTGCACGAAAGTTTTAAGAAAATTTACTTCAAAATGGCACGTGGCAAGCCTACCGGTGTAGAAAAACGTTCACGCATTATTACGCTGTTTGGAAGAAGGATATTCGGGACGATAAATTGCTGAAAAAATAAATATGAGAAGTTCAACAGTAAATGACATCTTAAAGCGATATCGGACAACTGGGACTATAGAAAATCGTGTTCGTCCCGGAGCATCTAGAAAACCAACAAAAGCTGAAGATTTGAGAATTGTATTATTAAGCAAACGCAATAGAAAATTAACAGCGCCACAAATAGCAGCCGAAGTCAATCGCGGCCGTGAAGAACAAGTTTCGGCGAGTACGGTAAAACGTCGACTTCAACAAGCGGACCTTCATGGGCGCATTGCCATTCGAAAACCCTCATTACGTCGGGGCAACAGGGCAAAACGGCTACAGTGGGCCCGTTCTCATCTAGATTGGTTGTTATGATTGGAAACACGTGCTTTGGAGTGACGTGTCAAAGTTTGAGGTTTTTAGGCAAAATCGACGAGTTTATGTCCGAAGATCTAAAACCGAGGAGTGATCCCGAAGTGCATTGTGCTTACAGTGAAGCAAGGGCGTAGTTCTGTGTTGGTGTGGGGATGTTTCTCCTTTGCTGGGACGGGAGATTTATGCAGAGTGCAGGGTGTAACGAGGAAGGAAAATTATTTTGCAATACTCCAGAATCATGCAGTGCCACCAGGCTTGCGTATAATAGGCCGTAACTTTACATTCATGCATGACAACGACCCAAAACACACCGCGTTAGTGTCTAAGAACTATCTAAAGGAGCAAGAAGAACAGCACACCCTGAAAGTAATGACATGCCCCCCACAAAGCCCCCATTGAACCCGATAGAGTTGTTGTGGGATGAACTGGACAGGAGGATCCGAAAAATATGCCCAACTTCACAAGAACATTTACGGAATATTCTGCAACATGAATGGATCAATATTTCACAATCCATTTTAACAAAACTTATCGAAAGAATGCCTAGAATAGTTCGAGCGGTGATTAACAGCAAAGGAGGATTTTTCGATGAAACAAAAAAATATAATGTTCAGTAGTACCTATACATACAATAAAATTGCATTTTGTTTTTAGTTTCGTTTGTTTCTGTAACCTTTTCATGTTTTTCACCAACCGACCGAACTTCTCTGAACGGCAGTGTACATACGTGGACTTTAAGATGGAAGATTTTTAATTTAAATAATTAATTTATTTTTTGTTTACAATAGTGTTTCGCTAGTTGTAAAAGTTATGAAACCTCTTATTTCCGAACTAGACTGAATTAATTCAATCACTACCATAAGAGCGTGAACTTTGTCACCAAAGCTTATCGCACAATAAATATTACTACAGGTCTCATTCACTAAAAACTAGCGAAATTTCTTCTTACTACATACTAGAATTAAGAAGACATTTCTCCATGAACAATCCCTTTATAGACTCTACATACTAATTAAACTTACTGTATAAACAAATAAATACAAGGATACAATAAAAAGATCGTATTAGTAACAACTAAAGCTAGAGCCATGCTTTGAAAAAGTCGCGAATCTTCGGTGATATCGTACTCCATGTAGTGTCTTGATTTTATGCGTCTCGCTAGATAAAAGTCGTAAGCCCGTACATTGCCGAAAATATAATACTGGTCTTTATTCACGCATTTAACGTCGTCAAGTCGTATCCCTGCCAGACGTCCGCCGCACACCAACGCCGAACCTGCCGCATGAAAGCACGCCTGATTATCCTTAGTTAGACGGGCGCAGGTGTCATTCCTGCACTCCGCTTCGTTCGTTATCAAGTGCACCTCGTACTTGAAAATTTCCAGCTCGCTATTGGTCGAGTACACGTAACAATTCGTGTTTTTGAAAGACATCGTTCGCGACGCGATGGGAGCCGTATGCAGTGCAACCGACCAAGACATCAAAGAACGGTTTCCAATTATAACCATGAATCGATTTTGAAGTATTATGTCGTGACCAAGAGTATAAGATTGGAGCGGAAGCAACTCTTTTAATCCTTGGTCGTTTCTATAAAGTACTTCGTTGTTTCTCAAGGATATTTGAGGAATGAAAGACGATGACAATATGACAAACGGAAGCACACGCACTCCGGTACCCCAGAGGTTGACTTCTGAATTCTTGATATAGACGAGAAAATGGCGGTCGTCAATGTTAATTGGTGGTGGTATAGGCGGCTTTGTAGTCGTAGTAGTTGGAGTGGTGGTGGTTGGCGTCGTGGTAGTTGGCGTGGTGGTGGTTGGCGTGGTGGTGGTT
>LR736865.1:9216732-9233140 GCA_902654985.2 Oryctes borbonicus
GTGTTTTGTATACAGATTGTCCAATAAAACCATATTTAACAGCCAGCTAAATAATAAATCTGATAAATACTGATGCGATAACGGAAGTATTGACAAAATTTTCGAAGATGTGAGGAATCGGAAGAGAGCTTTGCGCTTTGCGAGTGACGCTGCAGCTTACCTTTTTAAAGCGGAAAAATTGCTTAAAGACATCTTCAAAAATATGCTGCATATAAGATGCACTGCCCACGTCCTCCAGAGAGTTGCGGAATTTATTAGAATACCAATAAATTAATTAATCACACCAAAATAATTTTCTTGAAAGCACCAACATAAAAGTACCGGCACACTCCGCATCACACAAGTTTAATTAATTAATCCGGGACAGTCGTTTCGAGGAAACGTACCATCCGGCTCTCCCGGATTAATAAATTAAACTTGCGTGATGCGGAGTGTGCCGATGCTTTATTTGTGTTGTTTGCCATACTACCCCACAACCCTTGCTATCATTATTGATTATTATTATTATACAATTGAAAGCGCTAATCGCAACGTTCGCCTCGCTCGAATCGCTTGAAGCGGTTGAACGTGCGCCGAACGCGAGAAGCAGAGAACCGCCATATTCATTGTCATGCAGACACCAATGTTTGTTTACAAGGTGGAAAAACTTACCTCGAATTGCCAATGGGCGGCTTGCAATAGTTGTTTCGCCTGTTCCCTGGCGCAACCGGCCGCCAAAACAAACTGATTAATCATGACCTGTTCTCTTAACGCAGTATCCATTTCGACGAGATCCTTTGCTGAGGTTTCGACGTATGCGTTGTAGCTAGCAGCACAGTTTGTTTTTGTTGTTGTTATTCCGTGCGTGTATATGGCCGACGATTACGTGAACACTTCTGGAACCGAAAATTCCTCGGACAAATCACTCGCGTACGTAAAATCGAGTGCACCGACACACGGACGATATCTCGGCACCTTCTCTAAATTCCGAATCAAATCGCCCAACAAAGTTCAATAGGATAGCGGATACGATGGATCGAGTGGCAATCGCAATCTGTCGCACGCGGTTGTTTTGAAAACTAAAAGGAGACTCGGCCGTCCGGCTGCTTCACGTTACTTGTCGCCTCCCACCACAGCCGGTCTCCGTCCGCTTCATGAATGACGTCAGCGTACAAGTTGGAAACAAAACGTAAAACGCGGTGGGGCACGGGGACGGAATGTATATAGAAAGCAGACTACGACGACCGACTGTGTTGTTTACAGTCGGACTCACTTCCGCACCGTTTTCATCTCGCTCTAGTCGTACAGTGCTCGATAATCGAATTAGCAGCGACTGCGAATCCTGATGCTTAAGGCTTATTGTATTGATTCAATAAGCTTATGAGGCAATGAATCGGTTGGAAATTATGCCAAGGAAAGCGATAAATTAAAAAAATTTCTTTTGACGATTTCATTACGCACATAACATTCGACCCTGACTTTCCAATGGTTGCATCTATAATAATAATAATAATAATAATGATAAATACATAATACTAGCAAGAAGATTGTTATGGGAAGAATGACAGAGTCGTCATATTAACGTGAAGTTAAGCAAATATGGACCCATCAATTAGTTTCCCACTATTCTACCTTCTTTAGAAATTAATTTCTCTCATTCAATGTAATAATCATATTGCGGATCGACGACCGCCTCTATCATTTAGTATAGACCCTCCTACAGAGTCCTGCCGGTATTGCGGTCCTTTTAATGTGAAGTTAAGCGAATATGAACCTAACAATTGGTTTCCCACTATTCCACCTTCTTTAGAAATTAGTTTCTCTCATTCAATGTAATAATCATATTGCAGATCGATGACCGCCTCGATCATTTACCATAGACGCTCCTACAGAGTCGTGCTTGACCGGTATTGCGGTTCTTTTAACGTGAAGTTCAGCGAATATGAACCTAACAAATGGTGTCCCACTATTCCACCTTCCTTGGAAATTAATTTCTCTCGTCCAATGTAATAATCATGATGCGGATCGACGACCGCCTCGATCATTTACCATAGACCCTCTTACAGAGTCGTGCCGGTATTGTGGTCCTTTTAATCTGAAGTTAACCGAATATGAACCTAACAAATGGAACTCATGTTAGAATGACAGAGTCGTCCTATTAACGTGAAGCTAAGCAAATATGGACCTATCAAATGGTGTCCCACTATTCCACCTTCCTTGGAAAAGAATTTCTCTCCTCCAATGTAATAACCATATTGCGGATCGACGACCGCGTAGATCATTTACCACAGACTCTCCTACAGAGTCGTGCTTGACCGGTATTGCGGTCCTTTTAATGTGAAATTAAGCGAATATGAACCTAACAATTGGTTTCCCACTATTCTACCTTCTTTAGAAATTACTTTCTCTCATTTAATGTAATAATCATATTGCGGATCAAGGACCGCCTCTATCATTTAGCATGGGCGCTCGTACAAAGTCCCTCAGTCAAGCCACATCCTCGTATTACACAATTATTACTAGCTGAATGCAGACGAAACTATGGATGCGTTAGCGCAGAGCATAGTTCACGTCATTGATGGTGTTTTGTATACAGATTGTCCAATAAAACCATATTTAACAGCCGGCAAAATAATAAATCTGGTAAATGCTGATGCGATAACGGAAGTATTGACAAAATTTTCGAAGATATGAGGAATCGGAAGGAAGCTTTGCGCTTTGTGAGTGACGTTGCAGCTTACCTTTTTAAAGCTGAAAAATTGCTTAAAGACAACTTGAAAAATATGCTGCATATAACATGCACTGCCCACGTCCTCCAGAGAGTTGCGGAATTTATTAGAATACCAATAAATTAATTAATCACACTAAAATAGTTTTCTTGAAAGCACCTACAAGAGTTGCTTTATACAAAGACAAATGCCCGGCACTTTCCTTACTTCCGTCTCCAATCGTAACCAGATGGGAAACGTAGTTAGAAGCCTCCTCATTTTGCACAGACAATCTGGAGAAAGTTGCTGATGTAATAAACAATTTAAATGAGGATGCATAAGGCATAAGCAAATGTAAATCTCAGTTACCTTTCTCAACAATTTAATTGCAGTTATAATTCTCTTAACTGTTGCAGTAACAGTTAGAAATTAACTAAGGCTTATCAGTATTCCTGATAGACACCCCATGTGGCCACGTTCCTTTAACGTGTTTAAAGCTATAATCAAAAGCATCAAAAAAATCAAAATTTTTTACTTTATCTCTACCACACAATTCTTTCAGTTCTTACTCAAAATCAGGAGCTGATTTCACCGTTCTCAAATTAGTTCAGAATTAATTCGGTGTCCGTTGAAACGATCTTGGAAGTGATTCTGAACTAATTCTACGTTCGTTGGAACGCCAATTTGCTTTGCGCATACTCCGCCCCGATAACAACACAACATATCGGGGGCTATTTCTATTACTAAGCACTGCACATTTATTCAACCATTGAATTTGTCCTTTATACCGGGTGTTCTGCATCAATAAAGCGTTGACACACATCGATGCAAATATATTTCGCGATAAAAAGAAAGTTTGTAATGTTTTTTTTTCGATTTCGTAATCTTGTTTTTCTCTAAGAATACAATGGCTACAATGTCCGCTTTCTAATATTGGAAGGAACAGAAGCTTATACTTTTCGTGACGTGGTTAAAATATACGAAACTTTTATATATTATTATAAATTTGCAAAGTTTTAAACGGAGATTCGTAACATTAGCGGGTTTATAATATTTTCGTTTAATTCTGCAATAATAAGCAGCTAAAATAAAGTTAATTTTGTTTTTTTAATCGTTACATTTTAAGTGTTAAATTTGGTTTCCCAATAGTCAATCAGAGCGACTGATTTCTGCCCGGATGATTTATTTAAATTATTGAGAGTAAAATAATGATAGGACTGCAGGATAAGCGCGAAGCCGCCCATCCTCGAAACAATTGTGCCGGATTGTGTAGTGCAGAGTGTACCGATACTTTAGTGTTTATTGTTTGCCACTAAGACTACATATAAAAAAATGACCTCTTTGTCACATAACTGTGTATGGCAAATTGCCAATCACAAGCCGATTAGCGCCCGATCTTAAAAACGCTTTCAATTAAAAACAATATATTTTTTTAAATTAACATATTTTTGACCGATCTTCTTACGTGGTACTATATACGGCTGCTAGTGTTATTATTTTTTTTTATAAGCAAGCGTTTTTCTTGTTGCGAGCAGACAAACACGTATCACCTATAGTCCTATCCGACACGGATTCTACACCGGAAATACGCAATGACGACATTACGCAATGGCACGGCGACTAACTCGCGCGTACCTCCTTCTCTTCCTCCACCTCAGTTCACCACGTATCCATTCGCGAACTGATCGAATGATTGATGATAACGCTGCCAAGCAACGAAGAAAGATAACAATAACGTACCCGCCGGCCAGATACGCTGGGATTGGCATTCCGGAGCATATAAAAACCCGCCATCGTTACATAATTTTGCAATTTTGCTTAAATATTTTCGAGAATTCGTACAATTGCAAAATTCCGTATCCAAAAGCGAATTGTCACCGCCAAATATTTTTGGTAATCTCGTAAATTTTGGTGTAGAATTGTGTCTACCTCGGAAAGAACAATGGTGCAATTGCTTCGATACGATTTAAACATTTTTGGCACTCGTTTGCCGGTTTATTTATTTTGGTGGCGCTAGTCTGAGAATGTTGGCATGCTTTTACGAAATGCAAAGTTCATTACAATTGTTGGATGCTCTCGAGATGTATTTTTAAAACATTTTTTTCAAGCTTGCGACGTAACCGTATAGATTTAATTCGGATTACGAATTGTTGTTTTTGCTTCCTTTTATTTAGCTGTCTCCTTATCGTCTCAAATTTAAGAATTATTTTTAATAAAAATTATATTTACCTTGAATCAAGTTTGTAAAAATAACAAACTTGATTAGTTTTGACTATTTTATAACAAAAACATATAAGTTGTGGGTTTTGTAATTTTGCCAAGTACTGCTCGGTGCCTAAACATGCTAAAAATAATTTGTAAACGGTAAAGCATTTCATTGAAGTAAATGTTAAGATGACGATGTGTTATTTGGGGGGATTTTTCTGAGGAGAAGTTCAATATTATTGCGTACTAAAGAATACCTGCTTCCAAGAACTTAGGCAACCTAAATAACATAAATAAATTTAAGCCAAGGTTCCAATTATTTTCAATGCTTATATTATTCTGGGCAATAATGGGAGGGTCGCACGATCAAAATGTGATGCTTTTACGTAACCGTCATAGGAGGAATCGTTTTTATACGGCAGCAATAAAAATGTATTTTTCAATATAGGCCCCTTACTTTAATCACAGAAATACGTCGTAGAATTTATTGTCGCCATAAAGCAAAAAATCCGCAAGCAACACTTCTTTCCTCCTTTCAAACTTTACAATGACATTAATTGCAAAATTTCTAAATATTTTTTAGCTTGAAAAGGACAATTATTATCGAAACGTTGCATGTAGATCAGAATAAAATAGTTTGGACCGAAATTGCTTAATTTTTAGCTTGAAAAGGACAATTGTTATTGTCGAAATGTCGCATGTACACTGCCGTTCAGAGAAGTTCGGTCGGTTGGTAAAAAACATGAAAAGGTTACAGAAACAAACGAAACTAAAAACAAAATGCAATTTTATTGTATGTACAGGTAAAAAAGACAAAAATAAATAAATAAAAAGTTATTCTGGCCTAATACAACATACTGAACATTATATTTTTTTTCATAGAAAAAACCTCCTTTGCTGTTAATCACCGCTCGAACTATTCTAGGCATTCTCTCGATAAGTTTTGTTAAAGCGGATTGTGGAATATTAATCCATTCATGTTGCAGAATATTCCGTAAATGTTCTTGTGAAGTTGGGCATATTTTTCGGATCCTCCTGTCCAGTTCATCCCACAACAACTCTATCGGGTTCAAATCTGGGCTTTGTGGGGGCCATGTCATTACTTTCAGGGCGTGCTGTTCTTCTTGCTCCTTTAGATAGTTCTTACACACTAACGCAGTGTGCTTTGGGTCGTTGTCATGCATGAATGTAAAGTTACAGCCTATTATACGCAATCCTGATGGCACTGCATGATTCTGGAGCATAGCAAAATAATTTTCCTTCCTCATTACACCCTGCACTCTGCATAAATCTCCCGTCCCGGCAAAGGAGAAACATCCCCACCCTAACACAGAACTACGCCCTTGCTTCACTGTAGGCACAATGTAGTTCGGGATCACTTTTCGGTTTTAGATCTTCGGACATAAACTCGTCGATTTTGCCCAAAAACCTCAAACTTTGACTCCTCACTCCAAAGCACGTGTTTCCAATCATCTAACGACCGATCTAGATGAGAACGGGCCCACTGTAGCCGTTTTGCTCTGTTGCCCCGACGTAATAAAGGTTTTCGAATGGCAATGCGTCCATGAAGGTCCGCTTGTTGAAGTCGACGTTTTACCGTACTCGTCGAAACTTGTTCTTCACGGCCGCAATTGACTTCGGCTGCTATTTGTAGCGCTGTTAATTTTCTATTGCGTTTGCTTAATAATAGAATTCTCAAACCTTCGGCTTTTGTTGTTTTCGTAGATGCTCCAGGACGAACACGATTTTCTATAGTTCCAGTTGTCCGATATCGCTTTATGATGTCATTTACTGTTGGACTTTTCATATTTATTTTTTCAGCAATTTGTCGCCCCAAATATCCTTCTTCAAACAGCGTAATAATGCGTGAACGTTTTTCTACACTGGTAGGCTTGCCACGTACCATTTTGAAGTAAATTTTCTTAAAACTTTCGCGCAAAAACGACAGATGCACACCAACACACGTTCAACAGTAAAATGAAGCAAATTTATATCTTTACGCCTGCAATAAATAAACAAGAATGATCCTGCGGTATATTTCCTAAATGTATTGTTCGTTAATAATCCCCAAACGACCCGTTTCAAAAGATCGGCGCTTACGAGAAATTCTTGGAATGTTAATAAAAGGGACTTTATTGTGGTTGTCGCAATATTTCTACTTTACATAATAATTTATGGCTTTAATCCCTTAGAAAAGAGTGTATGCTTAATACTTTTCTAATTTTATGTATTAATAATTGTATACAGTGTGATATAATAGATTTTTATTGCATGACCGAACTTCACTGAGCGGCAGTGTAAATCAAAATTAAACTGTTTGAACCGAAATTGCTTATTTTTGGCCTTATTTTACCTTTCTTATTGTTGGATTTTGGAACATTGGATTTATTATTATTATCCATTACGCAGTTAAGATGACATAACAGTGGCTTAAATATCACAAATCCACTTAATTCCCATTATTCGAGTATTTACCTGCATTTGGTACTTTTACCTATATATCTTAAAATTTCTTCTCTGTAAAAACAATACAAAATAACACCTCATATAAAAATAAAATATCTTTATTAAAATCGCCAAAAATACATAAACTAACATCAGAACATTTATAAAAACTAACAGATAAAAAAAAAACAATTAGCATCACGTCAAGATCGCATTTTCAATATCTCTCTGGTCGCTATCCTACAAATCTCGTGAAAATCATCCTTCAAATGGGCCCGCCAAAACTTACATCTTCCCCATATGACAGCCGGATAGTTCGGGCTCTGTATCCCGTGGAAAATCCTCGCTACCGCTCTGCCGGTGAAGACATTATCTCTATACATAGTTACTAACTGTTTCGTATCGTTGATGATCTGATCTTCCGTCACGCGTTTTATCTCTTCGGTTTCGAACCCAGCGAGGGGATTGGCATTACTGAAATAGTTACGAATTTTCTCTTTTAGTAACTTTTCGTCTTCGCTAGATCCTTCTACAAGACATTCTTTGTACGTTCTTGACGCGACACACGTCAAAGTCGAATGGAGGGCTCGCAATTGCATAAGGCACATTTTTTCTTGCTCCACCACGCGCTGGTAGAGATAGTCCAGGGTGTCATCTAGTTGGGTGTCGCTTAAGTTCCCGGGTGCTAATAAGCGAAAGCCCAAATTTGAAAATTCTATACTGAGGCATGAGCGTTTCGGTTGACCATTAACTATAAAGGAAAGAAAATTTTCTTTCTTAAAATTTAAAATGTTCTTATTCCTTCTTAAACACCCTGTCTTTATTATTTATGCACGCAATTCATTACGGTACTTTACCTGCAATCCATTCCAAATTCTTCAATTTATGCTTGCAAATTCCACTATCCCAACCCATAGCCGAAGCGACATCTACCACTGGAAACTCGAAAATATTTTCCTTATTTCCCTGTTTATCCGAGTAAAGCGCCAAGGCCATCGTCAACGGAAGGCATTCCTTAGTTGCTTTTTTAATTTCCACCGACCCTCGGTACGAGATGACCTTGCAGAACGTGTAGGCGGGGCTTAGCACTTGAACTAGTCTAGAGTCGCGGAGCTCTAGATAACAAAGTAGAGTTGCTATATTTTCTTCTGGCACATCTAGAGCTCTGACGGTGTCTTCGATTGAGAATGCGACTTCATGTTTGGGGCAGGTATCTTTGCAAGAACATGGGACGAATATCCGCTGAAGGAGTTTGCGAATAACGTGTCTGTCGATCGAGTTGGCGTGGATATGTCGTCTGAGTTCGTTTTCGTCATTACCCTATAATTAGAATTGAATATATAAAAACTATACTGAGCGATAAAATTATGGAACAAATTCATTAAATTTGAAGCTATTTTTTCTTTTTTCGTAGAATACACATTTTACATCAATTTTCTCCGCTTCTGGTTTTCAGGTAATGACGTCAATTCCCTATTTGTTAATTTTGTTAGATGACTTAATACAAAGTAAATTGCGTTATTCAAGAAATTAAATGATTGTTTCCTTCAATGTTAAAACTAACCTCCGGACAATAAGCAAATGTATGACGTCAGAACTAATTCGACTCAGATGGCGCTATTGTAGGCAACATGTATTTCTAGAACCATTTCATTTCGTACAAAGCCAAATAGGCAAGTTGCCTTACCTGCGAGTCTAAAAACAAGTGGCAATATGCTGGTAAACCATCTCTTCCAGCTCTACCGATTTCTTGAACATAACTTTCAAAGCTTCTAGGCATGTTGTAATGAATAATGGATCTTATATCGGATTTATTAATACCCATACCTAAAGAAATACCGAGTGTTTATCTGGAGTGTGAACGGAAGATAGTCCAAATTAATTTTCTGACTTACCCTCCTCTCAGAATAATAGAAAAAAAATAGAAAATAAACTCGAAATAGTTACCAAAAGCCACAGTCGCTACTACGATCCTCAATTCACCAGACATAAACGATTTCTGGATGGATTTACGCCTACTGGCCGATAAACCAGCATGATAGGGTTCAGCCTGTACGTTAACCCTTTTTCTTTTCCTACTATTGTTACCCTCGTTTTCCCGTTTCTCATCTCTAAAGGCCATCCTCAGGAACGTCGCAATCTTTTCGCATACCTCTCTTCGAGTACAATAAACTATCACGCTCCTGCATTGCGCGTATTTCTCAGAAAGCAACAATTCTAACAAGGCATTTTCTCTGTTACCATCCTTTGAAACTGTTAAATGAAGGTTGTCCGGTAAAGGAACGTCGCTGATGATTCCTTCGTTGCCATCGGGAATTTGGAGGTGTTCTACTATGTTATTGGCAGTGGACACGGTCGCTGTAGCGGTTAATCCTAGGATGGTGGACACGCCTAGGCGTTCTCTTAGTATTCTACATATCATTAAGTACGATGGACGGAAGTTGTGAGACCATTGGGATACGCAATGGGCTTCGTCGATGCACGCGAAGCTGATTGGCGGGAGTTTGCGCAGTAAAGAGCCAAAACCTGAAAAACATTCCCGTTGGAAAGGCCATAATTTGCTTATTTGAAACAGAACATCTCGAAATATCGATTATTGCAGCTTCCGACGATTATAAACCAAAATATGAAAAGAAGAAGTATAATAACAATATTTTCCTACCAGTAGCCTTTTCCCCAGCAGCTACAGCCTCGGGAGATACCAATAATATGCTCAAACTGCCTGATAGGACCAATTCCATCACTTTTTCTCTTTGGGGCTTTGTCTGATTCGTATGCAAACAGGCTGCTTTCAAGAATGGGGGAAGCCCCGCGACTTGGTCCTCCATCAGCGATACTAGAGGCGATATTACCAATGCTATGCTGGATTCTCGTTTGGAGTACATATAAGCCGGAAGTTGGTAGCATAAACTCTTTCCGGAGCCGGTGCTTAGGGTGACTAACGTTGATTTTCCAGAAAGGATTCTCATAACTGCCGCCTCTTGTCCCGGGCGGAATTGGGAGAAACCGAATTTTTTAAGGGTGGTGAATACTTTGTTTGGTGTATCTGTAAGCATTAAATACTGTCAGTACGATGGATAGTATTTGTGGGTGCTGCAACTGATCTTCCTTTGATATCCCCCCTCTCCTACTGATCCTTAATAGTGGGCAACAGTGAATGGTTATCCAGCCCAATTTCTAAAGCGGAGCATGGGCCATTGGCCATTGGCATGGCTCAAGGTTCTATATTGGCGCCTACTCTACTATTTCCAATTAATTTGATAATATAGTTTTCTTACTGGGGGATAGCTTTGTCTTAAAAACAAGTCTCAGATTTTAATTTAGAATATTTGGACGGGATATGAAAAGATTTGGTTGAATGTTTTTGACCGTAACTGTATAAAATTTTAATCAAATCGATGATAATACTTACCAATAACTGTACCATCTTCACTTAACTCAAAATATGGCCTTACGAAGTTGGTAGAATCAATGTAAGCTTTCATATCTAATTTCTTCGCGATTTCTTCCAATTTCAACGTTTCAGCTAACAACAGATCATCATCATCAGTATCGTCTTCCTGAGAATCCGCAATCACTTCATTGGATCCTATATTTTCCTGATTTTTATCGATAGTATCTTGTTCATCAATTACATCTTTATCAATTAATCTTTTATTTGGTTTCCTAACCGCCAAAGCGCTTTCTTGCGCCATTTTTTCGGCTTCCTCCAAAGTTGGGTAAGGCGACTCTTCTTCATCGTCTTGGGCTACTTTCAATGGTAAAAGGCGATCTCCTTTCTTTTTAGGGCACTGCCTGGCGAAGTGGCCAACGTCACCACAATTGAAACATGTCAAAACACCTCCGTCACAACCTCCCATATCCATGTCAGGTCCCGATAGAGCTTTTTTCTTGTTTTTCCACATTTGTTTCTTGTATTTGCTGAAATTCACGCCTTTCTTACCACGAACGAAAACTTTCTTCTTTATATTTATTGTGACAAAGTTTTCATTGAGATTGCCAGAAGCTATTTTCTTTTCTAACTTTTCTCTTGCGATATCTTGTTTGGTCTTAGGCTTATCTTCTATTGTACTTTCTTGGATCCCTTTTGCTGAAGCAAGTTTCTTGATTTTAGTTAATCTAGGTTTAGTTACAATCCTAGGTTTTACAGAGTATTCTAATTCATACACCTCGGTAGTTGGAAGTTCTTCGTCAGAATTAATATTGCTTTGTTTTTGTTTCTGGGTCCTCTTAGAAGATTTATTTATTCGTGTATTGCTTGAGATGCCATTGCTTTCATTTGAGGAGGAATCGGAGTCTGAGCCTTCTTTAAAGTTTGCGGGTTTCTTAGAGCGTGTTGTCCTTTTATTCTGGGATGGGTTTCGTTTAGGCTTTGTAGCAATTTTCTTTGGTTTCTTCGTCGTTCTTACATTATTTTCTGAATTTTGGGAATTTACTGAATTGCTTTCATTTATCTTTACATCTTTGCATAATTCTGAAGGTGTGTCAGTGTTTATTGCATTTATTTTCGGTTTGTCTAAAGTAGTTGTCTGGTCGTTAAGATTCTGGAAATATAAAAATTGGTAGGTATTACTCAACTTTCCCGATGAATGGAAAAAAGAATGTACGGTGGTCACGCATACATAAATAAATTCAACAGATTTATATTCAGGGTAAGAGTTACATCGACATTCAATAGATCCACTCGTCGCAATGATAAAAATAATAAAAAAGTTCAGAAATATTAAAGGTACAAAATTGCTTGAAGAGCATTAATGTTATCATTAAAAAAACTAGGGATAGATGAAAGTGAAACTGTTAACGGAAATAACTGTGAGAATGTAAAAATATAAAGAACTGAAATAAAAGGTTTTACAATGAAATAGAATGAATCGGACAGTCCCCAAAGCCCCTAAAACCCAACATAAATTAAAGTGAGTTCCTAATACAAAATATTATTTTACAGTTCCGTACTTACTTCGGTATGTGATGGATTCTCGCCTAAATTAGCTACATGTCGATTATGAGTTTCTTTAACAGCTACTGGTGCTGGACAACTAAAACTTCTAGAAAAATCAGTTCTCATCTTTTTCGAAACATGCCGAAAATCATTTTTACAGGATTCGTCTTCCGAATTTCCGATAACATCATCACTATCATAATCATCAGTAACTTTTTTATTAATTTCCATGTTTTGTATGCACTTTTGACTCAAACCGAAATCTTCAATGCTATGTTCCAATGTCTTTTCCAAACCGGCATAATTAGCAACCCTATCGATCCAACCAGTATCTAAAGTTCTTTGCAATTTATACCCATTATTCAAAACGCTTTGTACTATATCCAAAGATTGTGAAATGACTTCAGGTTTTGCCGATACCATCTTGAAATTACTCGAATTCGCTTCAACGAAACTATCAAAAAATTCTTGCGATAAGGACCTCTCGTTTATCGTATTTTCCAAGATAGTTTGATCGCGCGCTCGGTGTAACATTTGAGAATCTTTGGTGTTACTTAGACTTTTCCTATTTTGCATCGATAGGGATTTTCGAGGATTTCTCTTTGAAAATTTCGATCTCCCGAATAATTTTTGTGAAAATGATTCGGTAATGTTCATTTTCGGATTTTCTTGTTTAACATCTTCTTCAACTTTATTATTTAAATGTTCACCCCAAACTCCATCGTTAATATCTTCCTTCTCTTTGTGTGAATTTTCAACGGGGTTGAGCGGCTTACACCCCAATGACTCGTCATCTTCATCCGACTGAAATCCATCAATATCCGCAAAACTGCGTTCTATGGCCGCAGATTTTAAATTGAAATAGGTTTTATATGCGAAACGTACCTCCTTTTCGGCTTCACGAATGTCGAGCTGGAAAAATGATAACTTAAAGAAGAATTAATGACTTAAGGAAAATATACTTTAGAGGGTAATCTGCCGTGTTGCTTTTTAAATTGATATTCCCAAAGTTTTACACGATATTTGCATTTATCATAGATCGCCTTCGCTTCAGGGTTTTCTATGAGGTCCATTTTAATTTACAATTAATAATTAATTTGTAAATAAATACGTAGCGGGTGGCGAATCAAACCAGCTGATACCCGCCAAATTTTGAAGGTTATGTATCCTAAGTTTAAATATTCCTATCATAGGCGTAGTTACAGGGGTGCACTGCGGCATTTCACTTTGAACTTCTTATGTAATACTACGGTGCTTAGTTTCGTAAAGCTTGAAATTTTGATTTATTCATATAATTAAATTTTACATTTTCGGTATTTAATGAATGCTCTGACAATTAATTCTGTGGTAAATGAGCGCTTCGATTTCCTCGTGTACTTCCGTTGCATAGTACAACGTACACGGCATACAACGGAAGTACGCGAAGGAATCGAAGCTTTGTAATGCAACTCCGCATTCAGTATACACTAGGCCGCATTGTGCTCTACTCGTAAATTAAACCAAATACAAGTACTAAATATATTTTTTTATTAAAAACATTTTAAATAAATTTAACTTATTCAATTTCGTTTATTCTTCCCCACTTCATTCTTTCTTTCCTGATCTCTAACTTCAACCAAGATGGCACATAGCCATTAATATAATGGGCGTTCGGATATCTTAAAGCTGGTGGAGGTGATTTGAACGGATGTACTTTCTTCAATTTTTTTATTAAAAATTCTTTATTTATTTGCTTCGGATCTCTGTATCTATCCATGTATAAATTGAAGGGTTTCCTTAGTGGGAACCACTCTTGAGGTCTGATGTAGGTTGGTGGAAAGTCATATTCGAAAATAGGTTCCTTCATATCTGTAAGCGGAAATGTTAATATTTTATTTTGATGGCATTTTCAAAGTTGGAGCATTTATTTTAGCCAGTGGAATTCATAAAAATAGATTATTTTACCAAAAATTATCTACGTTAAAGCGCGATTTATATAAATACCTGAACTTTGAAAACACTCTGTATAATGATTCCCCAAAAAATTGGTGTGAAGCAACATGTCTATTAAATTGTTTTATGTTATTGCACCTATTTTTTGTTCTCCCCTGTATATATGACATACTTAATATATTATGGTAAAAGTCTGTAAGAGTTTCGTCCCAATTTGACTGGAAGAATGCTAAGCCTGCTGGTGTGATGCAGTCTTGTCTTTCCCGATAGAAATCTAGCGTTGAGAAGGTCCGTTCTTCTAAGTTCAAACTTCAAAGAACACAGCGTTAATAATTTTACCCATTACAGGAATGAAAATAAATGTAAATACCATTTGCCACTTTTTGTTAATGACGAAAAATCAATCTGCTTATCTTGTTTATACAAAATGAATACGAATCGATGGTATCCAGTTCCTTTGGACGGGAATGGTTGCAGATAATCAACAATAATCTCCCCTTTTTCGATATTATTTCCGGGAATGTTACCACTGCAAGAATTGAATTAAATTTTGTAACTTCCTAAATAAACAAAAAAGGAAGTGATAACACTGTATGTACCCACATGAACCAATGAACATATTCAGAATTTTGTCTTGTCAAATGTCCGTCGGGATTGGTTAATATTAACGTCCACAAACTTTCATTGTTCGTTTTGTAAGAGATATTTGGTTTCCACTTTGCTTCTGATGGTTTGATCATATTTCCGTAATACACAGGTAAATCCCCAAAGGACACTTTTAATGGAACTCTCGGCATAAAATACGCATCCCCAAATAAATCTTGATAAACACCGTAATGATCGGCTATTGTTTTAATGTGAGTAGGGCCTTCAGTGTACAACCATTCATTCTGAACTTCGTCTAAGTCCAACAGCACTAAAATAATATAATGAAATTTTCAATTTGTAATGCGAAATGCTATTTTTCTCACATTGCCTGGTGCGAGCTAATTTTTCTAACTCGGGATTATTTTTGTTTACCTTCGTAGTTTCTAAGCGCTTTTTAAAAACTTCTGAGCGAGACTGAGTCTCAGCGGGGAAACCTATATCTACTTTAAAATCAATCTCGGGGTCTGTTTTGTCGAGTTCTAAAACATAACCTCACTATCTCACAAATCCCATCTCATTTGGATGTAACTCCGTACCGTCAAGTCTATCCTGTATAGTTCTTGCTAAACCGGGCGGTTTTCCTCTTAAGTGGTGTCCATATCTCGCAGAAATATAATTACAACAGCTAATTCTACTATTTAAACCCATTAAAAATAATTTTTGTAGCGAGGACGCCATTTTAGATCCTAGCCGATCTTTAGTGAAATTCACTGTTAACGCAGTGAAAGTTAATTGGGCGCAATTAAATCTTATTTTATGATTTTTACGCATAAATAGGTAAAATCGAATGTTGCCTGTAAAATTTCGCTGATAATTTACGATAATTGACGCTAAATTTGAGAGATAATTGCTTTCGTTTAAAACAGGCATTTAAGTTGGTGCTACTGAGTAGTAGTGGGAATTTTGAAAACTGTAGAAGGATAATTATTATTTATTTTTATTATTGCATTTTAATATTTGTTGTAAGCTGCGTCATCTGGCTTATTGTATGTAATACACTTCATGCTTTTTTCTATAAATACTTTGAAATACATTAGTCCATCTATTTTATAAATTTTCAAATAAATAGATGAAAAATTTGATTTTTCCTTTACAACAATAACATGTATTCCCAAAAAAAAAATAGCTATAATTTAAAATAATATTTTGAGATAATTTTTCAAAATTTAAAATTATTTGAATTACTTTTTACAATTTATTTAATTATTTACAAGTCTATAAAACAGAAAAACAAATGTTTTTTGAAGTCCTGTTCTTTGTTCCCAAAAAATTAAAATTTCATAATGTCTGAAAAAGATGATTTTTTTGAAAAAAAGCAACCATTTTGTTTTTTTCAATTCCATCGCCAACCATACATGCATTACGCTGAATAAACATATCTTTCGTTGCTGGAATTACAAATGTAAATCACCTGCGAAATTTTTTTTTAAATGGGAAGTGATATGCGAACCAAGTTTTGTTCGATTTTCTAAAAATTTGTTGTATTTAAAAACAAGTAACTGAGGTGGTCGCCAAAAGGTCGGCATTAAATGGAAAAAAAAAATACTTTTAT
>LR736865.1:9233150-9280870 GCA_902654985.2 Oryctes borbonicus
AAGTTTTGTTCGATTTTCTAAAAATTTGTTGTATTTAAAAACAAATAGCTGAGGTGGTCGGCATTAAATGGGAAAAAAAAACTTTTATAGGAAAGTCAAAGTTCTGGCGACAAGAGGTGCTAAAAAAAATGCTCACATGACCTTCTTTACTTATAATAATAATAATAATTAATAAAATATTAATAAATTTTATATAAATATAAGACTTAGATTAAAAAATTATGAGAAATCATAAATAAAAAAAAAAATTGCTGGTAATTTTTTGTTATTTAATTAATTAACTTAAGTATTCCAAAACTGTTTTGAAATTTTAAAGGAATTCACAGCAGATTCAAAAATAAAAGAAAAATTAAATTTCAACGTCTTCTCCTTCACATCAAATTTGAAAATAGGTAATTAAAAAAAAAAAAAAAACAATCCACGATCATGTCACACGCTGCCAATTTCCAAAACCAATCTCCAAACACGGTTGGATTTAGGGTTTTTAGCTTTAGAAGCTATCTATACAAAAATTAATTTAATATTTGTATAATAATAATTTATAAATATTTCTCTTTAAAAGCATCTCAAAAACGCAAATATGCAAAAATTCTAAGTTTTAAAATTCTCTTTAAAAGTCATTAAAAAACATTTCAAAAAATTAGAAAAAATTCAAATTTTGCGGAAGAAAAAAAAAATTTTAGCCTTCAGATTATTCAGGTGGTATACTTTACTGAAGCTGCGTTGTTGCATGAATTCCATGGTATTCGTTTTTTCCTATTTTTGCACAAAAAACTGTTTTATACATAAATATATTTAATGAACCAGCTGTGCGTGCTAGCCTCGAAATCGAAGAGTGCTACGCTCGCAGATTCTGCAGGTAGCGGCAAATTCTGTAGAGGTCGATATAGCGATAGAATCCGACAATCTCCGAACAAAAAAAAAATATTTATTTATTCTCGTACCGAAAACATTGTAAAACACGCTTTTTTTTCAATTGCAAAGACGAAGAAACCGGTTTTTCGCACAAATTCAAATAAACAAAATAGGAACAACGCGCATTAGCGGCGCTCGTATATTTATTTCGCCGGCTTCCAAGTCGAAACGGACGGTCATGTACGTACGGTGTGCGCAGTTGCGAATCGCCTTGCAACAAGCGAACCGGTCTTTCCATAGGTGTAGGTTAGTGCGGATCAGTGGTTGTCGGACCGTCATAGTTAAAGGTGTACCGTCAGTGGCGTTCAGGCAACATCGCGCAATAAATTTAAAAAGAAACGAACCATCGTTTCGTCGGAGTGAAATGAAACAGGCGAAAGAAAGTGTCGTTCGTGTTTCGACAGTCGAAATCCGCGATTTTTACGCGTATTCGAGCGATTCGAGGTTGTCCGTTAGGAGAGGATGCCTTAATGTCATTTAGTGAACGAATATTTTCGAAGGAACGAGAATAATTACGATGAAAAATATTTTATCGAAGAAGGCCGGATAAATTTAACGTTTTGCGCTTTTGTTTAATTACCTATAACAAAATATTTATATAATAAAAGAATTAAGGTGCAAACACTTGATCCGCAACCGAGATATAGACGTTATTGAGGAGAAAAACAAGAAGCATGACGGAGCTGCTAGTTTCCCGCGGTGATACCTTTCCTAGATCGTTTTTGGACACCTACCGCTCTAGTAGAGCGAGTGAACAGTTCTACAACGACCTCAAGTCGAGCAAAAGTGACGAATTAGTGTTGCAAAACTCGGACGACATCCCGGTCGTAACGAACCAGGAGATCAACCATGGTCATTCCGAAAGTTTGCTGGACACCGCCACCTCTTCGTCGAGTAACACGTGTTTATCACCGACGGAAGGCGATTTCCTAGATAAACCGGACGCGATGATCTTGCCGAGACACCACGGCCATCGCAGAAAACCCGCAGGTTACGATAGGGTAGATCCCGAAGATAGTATTAGAGATATCGTTACGGAAAATGATTTCTACAGGTAAAAACCGTCATTGTTTCCATTTAATTAACGTTAATTTATTCGTATTGTTGTTGCTTTTTTTTTTTGTATTATTTCGGTGAAATCGATTTGCATATCGTGATAATATCCGAATATCCGAATGTAGGTTAGTAGACAGAGAATGTGAATTGGGACAATGGATCTTTGTTGTGTTGGTTCCTTTTTGGACGATTCGAATTCACGTTCCGATTTAACTTGACCGTATTCCCATAACGTAGTCGCATTTTTCCTTAAGTAGATCAAATATTTTTGTACAATTCGGCTGAAGTTTTTTGATCTTATCTTATCAGATAGCGTATTTATGGAGTGGCCCGAAAAATATTCGAATTTCCGATTGTTTGTGGGGAATACCAACAAAGGTTTCCAAAATATACATCACTGCCTTTTACTGCGTTATCAAATGATATTTTCTGATCTCCTTGATATTTCCGATAATGTATTGTTCTATTATCGATTTCCCAAACAAGGGTTTTCAATTTATTTGGGAGATATCTAAATTTTTCTTTTCTTAATTGCAATTGTAACATATTCATATGGCAGCAGTGTTGTCAGTAGCAAAATAATTATTGCACCTACATAAAAGGGCGTCATGTACTACAACCTCCCGTGGTTATAACAATATTATTAGCCCGTAAACATCGTTCACATGTACACTGGCGTTCAGAGAAGTTCGGTCGGTTGGTAAAAAACATGAAAAGGTTATAGAAACAAACGAAACTAAAAACAAAATGCAATTTTATTGTATGTACAGGTAAAAAAGACAAAAATAAATAAATAAAAAGTTATTTTGGCCTAATGTAACATACTGAACGTTATTTTTTTTTTTCATCGAAGAAACCTCCTTTGCTGTTAATCACCGCTCGGCATTCTAGGCATTCTTTCGATAAGTTTTGTTAAAACGGATTGTGGAATATTAATCCATTCATGTTGCAGAATATTCCGTAAATGTTCTTGTGAAGTTGGGCATATTTTTCGGATCCTCCTGTCCAGCTCATGCCACAACAACTCTATCGGGTTCAAATCTGAGCTTTGTGGGGGCCATGTCATTACTTTCAGGGTGTGCTGTTCTTCTTGCTCCTTTAGATAGTTCTTACACACTAACGCGGTGTGTTTTGGGTCGTTGTCATGCATGAATGTAAAGTTACAGCCTATTATACGCAATCCTGATGGCACTGCATGATTTTGGAGTATTGCAAAATAATTTTCCTTCCTCGTTACACCCTGCACTCTGCATAAATCTCCCGTCCCAGCAAAGGAGAAACATCCCCACACTAACACAGAGCTACGCCCTTGCTTCACTGTAGGCACAATGCAGTTCGGGATCACTTTTCGGTTTTAGATCTTCGGACATAAACTCGTCGATTTTGCCCAAAATCCTCAAACTTTGACTCGTCACTCCAAAGCACGTGTTTCCAATCATCTAACGACCAATCTAGATGAGAACGGGCCCACTGTAGCCGTTTTGCTCTGTTGCCCCGACGTAATAAGGGTTTTCGAATGGCAATGCGTCCATGAAGGTCCGCTTGTCGAAGTCGACGTTTTACCGTACTCGCCGAAACTTGTTCTTCACGGCCGCGATTGACTTCGGCTGCTGTTTGAGGCGCTGTTAATTTTCTATTGCGTTTGCTTAATAATACAATTCTCCAATCTTCAGCTTTTGTTGTTTTCTTAGATGCTCCGGGACGAACACGATTTTCTATAGTTCCAGTTGTTCGATATCGCTTTATGATGTCATTTACTGTTGAACTTCTCATATTTATTTTTTCAGCAATTTGTCGCCCCGAATATCCTTCTTCAAACAGCGTAATAATGCGTGAACGTTTTTCTACACTGGTAGGCTTGCCACGTGCCATTTTGAAGTTTTTCTTAAAACTTTCGCGTAAAAACGACAGATGCACACCAACACACGTTCAACAGTAAAACGAAGCAAATTTATATCTTTACGCCCGCGATAAATAAACAAGAGTGATGTTGCGGTATATTTCCTATATGTATTGTTCGTTAATAATCCCCAAACGACCCGAACGAGAAATTCTTGGAATGATAATAAAAGGGACTTTATTGTGGTTGTCGCAATATTTCTACTTTACATAATAATTTCTGGCTTTAATCCCTTAGAAAAGAGTGTATGCTTAATATTTTTCTAATTTTGTGTAGTAATAATTGTATACAGTGCGATATAATAGATTTTTATTGTATGACCGAACTTCACTGACCGGCAGTGTAGGACAGCGACCCTGAACCTTCCGCATTCATATGCAATAATCATTTAAATAGGGAACAAGATAATAATAATGACCTGGCCAACATTTCAGTGAGAGTTAAGTGAAATAATAAGCCCTGGAAAAACTAGTAGAGCGGATGCTCTGTTTAATACGAGCAATTCTTGGAGCAAAGGGAGGTTTTTTTTTTTAATAAAAATATGTTTATTGCCAGAATTATTTTAATTTTACATTCTGGTTTCATTCAATTTTAATATCGTTTAGTACCTCAAATTTATTTAACTGTCCAAACTAATATGAACGGTAGTGTACAAATACAACAATACAATTTTTAACAAATTTCTGGACGCTTCTTAGACGTTCGTGAATTTTCACGTAGACGCAAATTTCATTCACCTCCTTCTACAAACTTATTTTTACAATAACTTCATTCTAATTAAATAATAATTTTATTTCTAAAAACTTAGTTTCCCGCTTGGGACACTTACTGCGATATACGCCAATATGGTTAGCGCATTATAAAATATAATGCGCCGTGTGTGGATTCAAAATTTCGACTTAAATACCAATACTTCTCTCTTGAGGAATTTTTCGTTTTCTTAATTCACTAACAACCCTGTATATCTGATTTCATTTTTTTTCACGGCAACCTAATTTCTTTGAAAAGCAGAATATTTCATAAAGAGCACAACTAATAATAAAGATTCTTTTCCTGTTATCAATTTCATCCTGGGACACGCTGTATATTACCAATTAGAACTAATCTTTCAACTAAATATACAAGAATCTTATATTGCCCAATTTTTTGTTTAACTCTTTAATTTGAATATGTCCAACATAATTTTAATGGGAGTCTAAAGATCACATCTCAATATTATCTACTTAAAAACCCAATTTTTGTGCTGCGTGATTTACAGATTTCATGGCATATTTTCCTAAATATTTAATTTCTTCTAGTTTTTTTTTTTTTCTCTTTATGCACAGATAGATGATGAAATGATTGAATGAAAATAAAGCGCTTTAACACAAGCATCAAATATAGATTGAAAAATTACTATTTTAATAATGATAGAAGCTACCAACATTCACTATGTGCAGACGCACGTTTCGCCGTATTACGACTCATCAGTGCACCTTTGTGGAAGGTGGTAGCTGTAATCTGCAAATGGAATACTTTGCCCCATTTAAAAGAATTATTTCGTCATTCAATGGGCGTTTCTGGCTATGTGAGTAAATCTGTAATTAAATACTATTGTGTATATACACTACCGTCCATAAGTATTTAGCCACCTATACTTTTTCTTTATTCTTGGATATGAATTATCTACTACAGATAATGAGAGTAGATACAAACAACCCCCAATATATACACTACCGTTCATATATTTGGGGACGATTAAAAAATATAGTTTTTTTTTTTAATTCGAATAAAAACAAAAAGTTATTTGCAATTTAATTTACTTCTGTACTTAGAGTACACGATACAAAACTAAAAATATTCCAAAAAGAAATGTTGTACTAATTATAATTAGGTCTATACGGATTTTTCGTCTATATGTCCACCCTTTGACTTAATTACTGCGGTACATATTCGTGGCATTCTTAGAATTAAAGATTTCGAAAATGTTGCCGGGATCTCGGTCCATGCTTGCTGGAGCTTCTTCCATAAATCTTGTGAACTAGTCACTCCTTTTTGCCGAATCCTTCTGTCCAGTTCATCCCATATTAATTCGATAGGCGACAGGTCAGGAGACTGAGGTGGCCAAATCATTCTTTTTAAACGATCTTCTTCTTCCAGAGATGCTAGATAGTTTCTGCATATACGAGAAGAACGCTTAGGGTCGTTATCCTCTTGAAACGTAAAGTTTCGACCTCGTAATCGTTCTCCACTTGGTACAGCATTCTCTTGTAATATTTTGAGATAGCCCTCTTTACTAAGTATTCCCTGTATTCTTACTAAATCACCTACAGCTGTTCCCGCAAAACAGACCCAAATCATTACGTTACCTCCACCGTGCTTCACTGTAGGTAAAATACGCTGTTCATTAACTCTTTCACCAACCTGTCGCCTAACGAACGTCCTCCGTTTGGAGCCAAATGTTTCAAATTTCGATTCATCTGTCCACAGCACGTTGCACCACTGTTCGAATGTCCATTGTCTATGTTCTTGTGCCCACTGCAATCTTTTTCTTTGATTTTGAACTTTCAAAAGCGGTTTTCTGGCAGCTACTCGTCCCTTTAAGCCTGCCGCAATTAACCTTCGTTTCACGGTCGAATGCGAAATAGGATTTCTTCGTGAAACATTGACTTGCTGCGTTATTTCCGGAGCCGTTAGGAATATGTTTCTTTTTGAAACAAGAACCATGAACTGATCCTCAGCAGCTGTTGTCTTCTTTTCGCGTCCAGAACGTTTCTTATCAGCCCAAGAACTCGTTTCCGCCACCCGTTTTAATGTTGTAAATACACAATTTTTCGATATTTTAAATTTTTTCGCAATAGCTGCCATTGAGTATCCTTCATTACGTAAAGTAATAATAGCAGAACGCGTTTCGATGGAAATTTCTTTCGTTCTGCCATTTCAGCACCACCCGTTTATTACGATAGTTAAATTTAAACTAAACTACCATCAAGATCGATTTTATTTTAAATACAAGACGATATCTGCTTTGTTTGTTGTACTGAGTGTTCTATGAATCTCACATTATTCCTTTGTGGAAATATTCGACAATATTGTCAAGTTTACGTTTATAACCCCATAAAAGGGATTAAGAGGCATTTTGCCTGAGAAATTTTAGAATAGGCCTCACAATTAAATGCTTCGGGTTAAACCGGAAGTCGTTACCAATCTAATAACGTAGATAAAGATGAAATGGTCGATTTGAATTTGCAAATATCTAATATTTGGAAATAGTTTATGAACGGCCTGTATAAAATTTAGTAACAATAACGATAAGGTGTGGTACGCACGATATTTCCTTTATTTATTTACAATTTTATTATCTTTTCCGTGTCTTGTGCAATTGAAATAAACAACAAATGAGATCAATCATACTCATTACATCGACGCTTACATCTAATCTAGAGATTTGGATTTATTATATCATATTTAAAATAATTCCTTAAAGTCTTATAAATTAGATAAGATTTCGATAATCGATAGCATGCGTAGAAGATATTGCAAGGATGTTTATTTTATGCAACATAATAAGTATTTACTTTACATTGTTCTAACAATAAATAAGTGCTTACAACAGAACCAAATCATGAGAAAAATACATCATAACATTCTTTCAATTCGTAGGTACGTACACTGCCGGCCATAAGTGTTTACCCACCCTTAAAATAATACAAAAACAATTCAAATACTAATTATAAAATAAACCTTTATTCTGTGCTTATACAAAGTACTTTAACAGTTATAAAAACAATGTGCTTGTCAATTTTCTAACAATGATAATCATAAATTTACTTAAATTTGGGATTCGTCAATATGTCCACCTTCTGCTTTTTTTTTTATTACTGCCGCACACAGTTTCGGCATTCTTTCTAACAGCCTCGCTAGTGTTAGTGGCTCTATTTTCCTCCACGTATCCTGTTGTTGCGTCCAAAGTATTGGTGCCGATGTTGGAGCAGATTTTCGAACCTGTCGATCGAGTTCCTCCCACAAAAGTTCGATCGGGTTGAGATCTGGACTTTGGGGCGGCCACTTCATAACAATAATTTGGTTTCTGTGCTCCAGCTGTTCTAAATACTTACGGCATATCTTGGCAGTGTATTTCGGATCATTATCGTGCTGGAACACCGATTAATCGTGTTCCAGATGAGATAGCATTCCTCCCCAAAATCTCCCTATAGCCGTCTTTTCTCAGGATACCATCTATTTTGACCAAATCTCCCACAGAGGCACCGCCAAAACAACCCCAAATCATAACTGATCCTCCTCCATGTTTTATTGTTGGTATAATACAGGATTCAAGTGCTCGTTCCCCTTTCGATCTACGAACAAATGTCCTTCTGTTTGAACCAAAAGTGAGAAATTTAGATTCGTCGGTCCAGAGTACTTTCTTCCAATCTTTGTGTTCTCTGGCCCATGTTAACCGTTTAGCCTTATTTGCTTTGCGTAATAACGGTTTCCGCATAGCAATCCTTCCATACAAACCAGCTTCGCGCAAACGCTTTACACTATGGTGACATTAACTGGTTTTGGACGCGAAATATTCTCTTCGGCAGCAATTTCTGGCGCTGTTTTTCGTCTATTTCGCTTGCTTGTCATTACCACAGCACGATCTTCTGCTGGTGTTGTTATTTTTGGCCGTCCGAGTCGCCGTTTATTCGATACACTGCCACTGGCTTGATACCTTTTCACATTATAATCCACGATTCTACGGTTTAATTTCAATAATGTGGCAATTTCTCGGTTACTTTTACCGATGTTGTGATATGCCACTATTTGAACGCGCGTTTCTGTCGATGATTCTTTTCTTGCCGACATTACTTTAATTTTACCGGCTGTTTTAAAGCACTTTCCACAAACTCTTCACTATTCGCTGCTTGCAATGGGAAAGCTGAATGTAAACTAAATTTTTCATTATATTGTAGTGCCTGTGTCGTCTGTTATCATATTTTATGACAGCCGCAATAAACATTTCCCAGAAACTGCTCTTTATCTAGTCCGTCTACCTGAATGGACTTAAACCGCAAAAAAGGGTTATTTCCAATATTTTAATGCCAGGCGGCTCATTACGTAACACAGAACATTACATAGCAACAATAATCTATCTCGTACTTACAGTTTAATAGTACAAATACTTTTATAGGAATAACATACAGTATATTTGAAGAATCGCCAATTATGAAGGTGGGTAAACACTTATGGCCGATAGTGTATATGCAGAAAGTTACAACCTTGATATTTATTTATTTTATTTATCGAAAGAAGAGAATCTGGTAAATCCGAAAAAATGCCAACAATTTTGCTCGTGCTCGTAGTGATTCATGCTCCTTCAATTAAACTGGTTTGAAAATAGACGGAAATGACGATGTGTAAGGAGACAAAAGAGCTGACTTTTAGCGTCAGCGATTTCGAGGTGTAATTATAACTGTTTTAAGGTTCTGGATCTAAAATAAAAGCCAGAATTATTATTATTTCTACAATTTCTTAGGATTAAATCGAGAGAGGTTTCCAACGCTAACAAGATCTAAACAACTAGAAGCCCCCGTACGGAATAGCATCGATTATCGTTAGAATGTCATTATGTCAATGATTTCATCTTTTAAAATTCTTCGGGGACCAAAATAATGCTCCTCGCGCATAAACTTCAAAAATATCAAAGTTATAACGCAGATAAACCAAACCGGTTTCAAGTGCACTACGATAACGTAAACAAACAAGATGCATTCTTGTCTAAAAATACAGCCAATTCCAAAATAAACTGTCGATAGAGTTTTTTAAAGGTCGCGCTGAATTACCAGTAACTTGAAGTAGAATTTTACAGGGTGTTCTTAGAAGTAAGGCAGTTAGTTTAACAGATTATAGAACTCAAGTACACCTTGTTTTGCTTTCCTTGCGCGTCTTCAGACAATTTAACAACACGTTTGCGATTGGCTGCAAACCAAATTTTTTCAATTAAATTGAAAATAGCCGTAATTAACTTGTCAATGAAAGAGAAATTAAACAAATCGAGGTGTACAAACATGGCGGTTACGTTTCACTCACACCATGTGGTTTGTTGCCCTAAAATTCAATAATTAATATCAAATCATGCTCGTGCATCTTTACCAAAAAAAAGAAAAAAACTAGCCTGAATCATTTTCAGAATTTACGGCTACCAGATGTTGAATCTGTAACATCCAAAAACAAATTAAGGAGAATTTACTTTCTCTTGGTGTTGTGGGTATTTTTGCGTTTCAAGAATATCCACAGCTGTTCAGCACAGAAATCTTATTCCGTTCGTTTTTTTTTTACCAAATGTTGCAGGAAATTCTGCCAAATATTTTGAATTTATGACATTAAAAGCAAACTTGATGCAGTCTAATGGTGCCAATGTTACTAAATAAGTCTAAAAGATAGAAAGTTCTGAATATCTTTAGCTTTCTTGAATCATCAGGTAGGGCGATTCTATAGTTGACAATTCTAATTCAGAAAAGCAGCATGTGTCATTCGTTACGGCTCACAGAACCATCAAGGTTGAAAATGTGCCATTACGAAATAATTAAAATTTTTTGAAATAGTCTGTGGTAAGCCATGCTTTTTACAGTGAAATAGTGTTGCGACTGGAATGCCGTCGTGCCGTCCCTTCGATGATACATCTTCAATCCGCTTGATTGCCTTCCATCAAACGTGTTTAAATAAGTGCTGATCATTGGCGGAGAGCAAAGTGGAAAGTGCAATTTATAGTACGGGAAACATCTTAATCCCAAAATTTCTGGATTATAATGACAAAGAAGTTTGGTTAATAAATTTATGAATCATAAAACAACATTTATAAGATATAAAAACATGTAGCCTGTAGTCGTCCTAGCAGGTAGAATATGGCAAGACTTAGGGGGCTCACCCGCTTTCGCATCCAGCCTGTTCCTCCCGACCAACTGCGAATTGCCGGCACGAGTTAGACCGGTTGCCCCTCCTGCAACTGCCCCCTATCTACTAGTTTCCCCGAGAGTCGAGAAAACACGAGTCTGTCTAATTTCTGCTAATTTCGCGAAGCGCACGAAAAGTGTACTCGTTTCTGCAGCCTTATCCTAAAATTAAAGAAATTCCCTTCTTCGATGGGTAAGATCTCCCGGAGCCTGCCTCGCCGTGGTCCAAGCCACGCGTGGCTTCAGCTATCGGCCCGTCGTAGTCTATGACTGACAACTATATAAATCCAAAGGATTCCTCCACCAGCCAGGATACGGTCGGCGCAGTAAAACGCTTCTTCCTCCCTAGCCAACCCGAGGTTGGGTCGTAAAACTGCAGGTCCTTCTGGATAAACGCTATCGCGGCTTCATTGCGAAGGATGAAAATCCCAGAGCGATTAGGGAATTTCGTCACCAAAATAAACCTTTAGTAAATGTATGGCTAGGTATTTTGAATCTCCACATTGTAGGATTAACATTTCTTCCGAATAGACTGAATGTAATTGAATACGTAAATGTCTTGGAGGAGGTATTGGGCAATGTTCCATTAAATGCCGGAGCCAACACGTTTTACATGGACGATGGTGCACCGGCTCGTAACGCAAGAATTTCCAAATAGATGGAGCGAGCGATATGGATCGATATCATGGCCAGCGAGGTGTCCAGATATGAATCCCCTTGACTTTTTCGTTCGGGGCTTTTTAAAGGAGAAAGTTTATGCGACGCCTCCGGCCAGGAATAATTAGATAATAGAATTAACGCCATTCCCCCTGATTAATTACTGGTTTTGTTCGATGTTACCAAATCCACGTTTCTTTTAAGCAGTCCGTATTAACCATACAAGTTTTCTGAATTGGGATTGTGGAATTTTGTTACAATCGTCCCACAACTTTCAACCTTAACAAGTTTCCACCTTGACAATGATCGTGACATGTTTACAAACACTCGCCTCTTTTTTTTTTATTGTTATTTTAATGCCCACTCCGCAAACAGAAATGGTGTAGTGCAAATTGAGGACTAGTGGGTGAGTTCCTCATGCGAATTATATCAGTAAATGTTAGAATCCTCGGACTCCTTACCACGAGCCTACTTTAAACCCGTTAATTTTAAACAATCATAGAAACCGCGTCTATTATTGTCGCCATCAGATACGCCGCTTTTGGAGGATAACAGGCGAGAAAAATAGAAAACGTCGCGCAGATGCGGAGATATTTCACTATTAAAACTGTCAATTACGTTAAAAAGGAAATAAAAGCGAAAGATTTGAATAAATAAAATCTGCACGATCATTCACTTTCTAAGCGTATTTGACATTTAAATTGAGATAAATTATTATTTACCACCTTCACGCATTGCTGGTCGTTTGAAGAATTGAATATTCATCGGCAAATGCTTGAAATATTGTTCAATAATATCCAACAATTTCTGAGATTTTTTAATTAATATTCCATACTTTACAATATTTATCAATTCAAGTATTAAATACACTGAAATATTACAAAGAATTAAATTCACATTTTTCATTTACATTTTTCTTTAATTCCATGTCACTAGGTACACTGTCGCTCTCGCTAGAATCATCAGCATTAACAGAAATAACACGACGTAGGCTTTCACGGCCGGTATAACTGAACTGTTCAATTATCTTGAAGAGGCTGTCAGCATGAACGGCGAAACGTCGAACGAAAATTTTGACAAGCGGCGAGACCCGGAAGAAGTTACAGATGCATATTTTGTTGCTAATTTGTTGCTTGAGAATTAATTTTGTTGCTCCGACCGCTTTCGAGAAATAGACGACTACACCAGCTTAATTTTGAACCTGCCTAGCTGTACCTTGTATCTTTTGACCCATTGTTGATAACAATAAATACAATAATGTTTTCTATTTCTGCTGAATTGTGCAGTTATCCTGAAGAAGCCGTCAGCATGAACGGCGAAACGTCGAACGAAAATTTTGACACGCGGCGAAACCCGGAAGAAGTTAATAGCAGTAGTATGTTCAAATAATGTTTTCAAGTTAACAGCAATAACATTTGGGATTGCTTGGAACAGGTGCCTCCTGACTTATGATTAGTAGCTCCATAGGGTTGACCTCGCAAAGGTATAGATGCATATTTTGTTGCTAATTTGTTGCCTGAGAATTAATTTTGTTGCTCCGACCGCTTACGACTACGCTAGCTTAATTTTAAACTAGCGTATCTATCCTTTGTATCTCTTGGGCCACTGCAGATAACAATAAAAACGTTACTTACAAAAAAATTCAAACTAAACCGGATATTTTATTGCTAATTTGTTGTTGATTTGTTAACCAAGAATTGGATATGCTAGAAGCCAAAGCTAGGAGCATGTAAATGCCCAATGCCAACAAAATAAGAATTTTTTATTTAATAAATAAATATTATAATCGTAAATAACTTTTTACTTAAATTTGATGGTACAAGCGTCGTACTGTTTTTCCGGAAGGGATAGAGCAAAAAAATCAATTTTTGTAAACCAAATTAGCAACATATTAGCAATAGCATATTTTGATTATGAATGAAAAAGATCCGTTTCCGATGGATTTTGCATAATTTGATCCAAGCACAAAGAAAAGCCTCGTGTCAAATGGTGTAAGGAAGTCGACAGAGGAACTTCAAAATCCGTATACAACATTATAATCGATGACGAAACAACAACCTGTTTGGTTGTTTCTAAATAAATCAGATCCAACAAAAGGTTTGTTTGTTTGTTTACGGAACACTTCCAAGAAAATAATTGCTGTCGTATTGGAAATGCAAGCATTGCTTTGGAGGATCGATGTTGAAGCCTTCAAAAACCGTGTTTTGGACATACCACCTTCAGAGTGGAAAATGTTTCAAGGATTGGATCGAGAAACTTTCTTGGTAATCTGAAAGATAAACCGAAAATGGAACAAGGGTCGGGAATTTATAAAATTGCATGCAGCGACTGTGATAAAGCCTATATTGGTCAAACAAAAAGAGTGATAGGTACCAAATTCAAAGAACACATTAGGTGTTATCGCTTCGGTAGGTTAGATTCGTCAAGTGTAGCACACATAAACGAAACCGGGCATAACATTAAATTAGAAAACGTGAAATTAATTAAGAATGTAACTTCGCCGCCGGAATTAGACGGTCTACATAAAAATCAACAAAAATTTGATGAATAGAGAGAACGGACCGTTCTCGTACTCAGTTTTATTTGATTTATCGGGGCACGGCTGCACATGTTTTATGTTTCGGGCTGCAATGACAAGAAACTCTTAGTTTCTTGTCATTGCAGTCTTAGTTTTACGACATGTAGGCGGTAAAAGTAGGTATTTGTAAATATTTTTCTCGAAAATAGTCGCCTGTTGAGAATGTGGATCATTCGTATTCTCGAAACGGCCGTCCTGGATTAATTGATTAAACTCCAAAACATTACTTCTCTTTCATTGATTTCGTAAGATCTTCAAGGGATCCCTCATATTAAAAGTGAGAAATTTGAGTAGCACACCACCTATCCGGAGAACGGCAGTCGTTTGGCTCGAAATTTCTTCTCATTAATTAAAGAATTTAATTACGTCGGAAAACCAATGAAAACACGGACTTTATTCGCCGCAGCCAGCATATTACAAGATAAAATAATTTCTTTTCTTGTTAGATTTAAATCTTAATTTTTTTTTTTCTATGTACGTACAACACAAAGATATTTAAATAACGTTATAAATACCTCAGTTACCTGTACGCAGAGTTTCTATTTCATTATTTTTATGACATATATTTTTTCAACTTTCCTTTCTTTTCTAACTGCAGGAAGTAACGAAATGTTAAGCAATGCAGTTATTTACAAAATAAAACGTTCGTATTAGCGCATTAATTGTGGTTAACACTCCCTAGTTACATTCGCACTACATTAAACAGGAAGTAATTCTTCGTATTTACTTAAGTAAATCCATTATTTACTTTCTTCTCGGATCACAGTCACATATGCTGATTGTGATAATAAACATATTACATTCATGTCGGTCACACGGTTTAAACATCGGGGTGTTGCGTTTACGTTTGTCGAATTCTTATGGAGTGAAAGTTCTTTTTAAATAAATTCATAGGAGCGTAGGTAACAAAGAAGTCGATGCTAAATCAACCAAAAAAATTATCTCCTTTTTTTTACGGGGAGCTATCGAAAATACGAGCTCTGACGCAAGCAATCACTTTTAACAAACAAGTTTTTTTCTCTTTAACGTAGCGGAAATGTTACCTAATTATTGCGAGCTGGATGTATTACAGGATTATTATCTCCTACTGTTACAAGAAGATAATGAGATAATTGCAAAAAATATCAGTCCGGAATGAAGTAATCAACGATATGTAAACAGAAGATATCTCTACAAATCGTTAATTATTTATAGATAAATATCTCTATCTATACAGGTGTCCCAAATTTTCGTAACGAATGATGCTTTTTACAAAACAAAAATGTTTTGCTCTATAAAGATTACTTTTCGACCTTCGCCATGGATATTATTGGAGAAGGTACAGTGACATTTTTATGTTTTGTCCCCCTCGGAACGATGTACACTGCCGTTCAGTGAAGTTCGGTCATACAATAAAAATCTATTGTATCACACTGTATACAATTATTAATACATAAAATTAGAAAAATATTAAGCATACACTCTTTTCTAAGGGATTAAAGCCATAAATTATTATGTAAAGTGGAAATATTGCGACAACCACAATAAAGTCCCTTTTATTATCATTCCAAGAATTTCTCGGAAGTGCCGATCTTTTGAAACGGGTCGTTTGGGGATTATTAACGAAGAATACATTTAGGAAATATACCGCAGCATCACTCTTGTTTATTTATCACAAGCGTAAAGATATAAATTTGCTTCATTTTACTGTTGAACGTGTGTTGGTGTGCATTTGTCGTTTTTGCGCGAAAGTTTTAAGAAAATTTACTTCAAAATGGCACGTGGCAAGCCTACCCAGTGTAGAAAAACGTTCACGCATTATTACGCTGTTTGAAGAAGGATATTCGGGGCGACAAATTGCTGAAAAAATAAATATGAGAAGTTCAACAGTAAATGACATCATAAAGCGATATCGGACAACTGGAACTATAGAAAATCGTGTTCGTCTTGGAGCATCTAGGAAAACAACAAAATCTGAAGATTTGAGAATTGTATTATTAAGCAAACGCAATAGAAAATTAACAGCGCCACAAATAGCAGCCGAAGCCAATCGCGGCCGTGAAGAACAAGTTTCGGCGAGTACGGTAAAACGTTGACTTCAACAAGCGGACCTTCATGGGCGCATTGCCATTCGAAGACCCTTATTACATCGGGGCAACAGAGCAAAACGGCTACAGTGGGCCCGTTCTCATCTAGATTGGTCGTTAGATGATTGGAAACACGTGCTTTGGACTGACGAGTCAAAATTTCAGGTTTTTGAGCAAAATCGACGAGTTTATGTCCGAAGATCTAAAACCGAAAAGTGATCCCGAACTGCATTGTGCCTACAGTGAAGCAAGGGCGTAGTTCTGTGTTAGTGTGGGGATGTTTCTCCTTTGCCGGGAAGGGAGATTTATGCAGAGTGCAGGGTGTAATGAGGAAGGAAAATTATTTTGCAATACTCCAGAATCATGCAGCGCCATCGGGCTTGCGTATAATAGGCCGTAACTTTACCTTCATGCATGACAACGACCCAAAACACACTGCGTTAGTGGGTAAGAACTATCTAAAGGAGCAAGGACAGCACACCCTGAAAGTAATGACATGGCCTCCACACAGCCCAGATTTGAACCCGATAGAGTTGTTGCGGGATGAACTGGACAGGAGGATCCGAAAAATATGCCCAATTTCGCAAGAACATTTACGGAATATTCTGCAACACGAATGGATTAATATTCCACAATCCGTTTTAACAAAACTTATCGAAAGAATGCCTAGAATAGTTCGAGCGGTGATTGACAGCAAAGGAGGTTTTTTCCATGAAAAAAAAAAAATAATGTTCGGTATGTTATATTAGGCCAGAGTAACTTTTTATTTTGTTTTTTGTTTTTAGTTTCGTTTGTTTCTGTAACCTTTTCATGTTTTTTACCAACCGACCGAACTTCTCTGAACGGCAGTGTATCTATAGCTTCTACCACTTCTAGCCGTACGCTTGGATTATTGTAGAAATTCGCCATGCATGATCGGTATTCCCAATAAACGCGGTTCTGCGCATTTATTTGCTGAACCAAAGTACTTGGCCTTGCTACGCGGAAGATAGTATTGATATTGAGTCGTTGCATGTTAAAATTTGGCAAATGAATCCGAAGAGGAAAATGGACTTATGACAGGTGTCGTTCGAGATTTATTTAAAAAGAAAACAATGCCCATTTTCTTTTCAGCTAATTTATTTTCTTTTCCTCTGTGTCTTCGTGTTTCTCGTTTATCGAAACGAAGGCAAGATAACAAAAATAAAAACCTGGCAAGCGACATCGTACATTAAAAAACATTTCTTTCAATGCCATCAGTGGCTCGCAGAGATGTTGGATCCTCATGCTCTGATTTGAAAGCCTCCAGTAGGAAAAGCAAACTCAAGAACGCTTCCGCTTCATCAGAATTGGTTGTATTTCTAAAATTTCTAAAATTGTTTGATTTGTAAATTAGTTTTTTCAATCATCTGCTTTGTAAATATAAGCCTCCATGCTTCTAGGTTCGTACTAGGTGGTACAGCTTCGCTGGACGCTTCAGGCCGGGCAGAATGGTGCAAATATTCTTTTTTAATGTCCATATTGTACGGTCTTTTCCATACCACACTTGATGATCTCTTCGTGCTACAATGTCACTGTTTTTATCACCGTCGTCACCTCTGCCGTTGCTAATAAGTTAGCATTGCGCGGAAAAATATCGGCATTATTTTGTTCATTTCCTTCGAGATTTTGATTAATCCGTAATAAACCCCTATGGAACCCAGTTACTGTGCAATAACAGCCCTGAAAATGTCCCATAAGAGTAAGGACGAAAATCCCGCAAATTACACTAAATGTTCAAATAACTGGCCATTTTATGTAATGTACAATTGCGCACGTTTTTCGTCATTTCGAACGACCCTTTCTGTGGTTCTTCTAGGAATGACATCGGAATTCTAGAGCCTACCTGGAAGTTCTTCACTGTGTTGTGAATATCAACCTTATAAATGTTATTTTTAACAACTCCCGATAAAAAATAATCGAACTCGGGAAATCTTGTCGGCCATTCAATCAAAGATGATTTTATTTGAAAAATATCCATCACCTTCTAATCTTCCCATTAACTGGTTGAATTACCGTCATCTTAAATAACTCCAACCTAACGTGAATAGTTGTTTGTTTTAAACTTATTTTGATGTAAAGTCCTTCATACTTGAATCTGGAGCAAATCTAACTCTAACGCCACTTCGCGTGTAGGTGTTGATGGATTATTTATCTAGAAAATTCGAGATTTACATAAACCATGCAAAAAGTCTAATACGAACATTACGGCGCGGCTTGGTAAACGATACATTCTTGTTGCTTCAAGTTGCTATCAAGATCCAGAAAAATTATACGATGTGGTTATCTTGTGCTCGATATTAACATATCTCTTTTCGTTGGTGCAAGAAATTTTTCTCTCTTCACCGCAAGAAAGAGATATCTTGACGAGTTTTGGATATTGACGAAGATTAAATGTAATAATATTTAATCTTAAAATGGCTTCTTGTGGTTTTAAAATTCAAGCCTATAAGAAGTAAGAAAATTGATAATAGCCAGAAAGAACAGAAATGTTATATAAAAATTTCGAGTGTTGCAATTGATCATTGAACTTTAACAGTAGCCTATTAACAATTTCCTACACGTCTCCGTTAATTACGCTTACAACAAGGCAATCTTACTTAGATTTACCTGCAATTTAGCTAATTTATTACCGTACATTTATGCGTAAAAGCACTTCGCGTCTTGCGAAATGAAGCACTGTCACCAGATGCGGTGCAATTAAATGTTAATATTTACTTTCTCACCCGTTTATTTACATCAATGAAGCCCTGGTTTAAATAGTAAAAAATTAAGTGAAATCTTAATGACGCCACTGTTATATTTATATTATAAAGAATGGATATGGAAGCTTGTAACTAAAACGAGGTTTTTAAGTGTAAAAGTTAATAGTTTATTTCATCCTTTCAAACTTATATGAGGTGAATATCCATTATAAGGTTAAAAATAATAAAATTACATTCCCCGACAAAAACTTAGACGCGGTGAGATGTTTTAAGGGTGTTAAGGGTTACAACATTTCTTTGCGAAACTAGCAAGATATCTAATTAAGTTTTTATTCGTAAAAGTAAAATAAACTTAAAAATATCTCCTCCGGTAATATATGAACTCAATAATAAATTATTACTCCAATGTTTAAACAATTTATGCGACAAAAATTTAGACGCTCTGTTGCAAATGTGAAACAAAAATCAACAAATGAGTGATCAGTAATGCGTAGATCCTCCATTGTTCTTAATCACTTCCGATAGTCTGTTATCAATAGATTTATATAAATTTAACGCATAATTTTAAGGGATATTCTGCCATTCAGTCACTATTGAAGTTTTCAGTTCCTGTACCGTGAAATATTGACGGCCTCCGCGATAAACGCGACGTGCCAATTCACCCCACAAGTTTTCAATAATGTTTAAGTCTGGTGACCGTGCCGGCCACTGTAAAGTTTTCATCTTTTTCTCTTTAAACCATTCAGCGATGGTTTTTGCTTTATGAATTGGCGCGTTATCTTGCTGAAAAACAAAATTGCGCCCGGCCCATTGGTTTCCAAAACGTAGAAGATTGTCACGCAATAAGGCTTTATACGTCACAGATGTCATTTTGTTCGTCCAAAACACTATCCCACTTTTATCGCGGAATCCAATCGCTGCCCATATCATCACAGATCCACCCCCTAATTGTCCGGTCATTTTCACTTTTGGTTCCTTTCTCAGATCATGATAATAATGCGACTACCCATCCGGTCCGTCCAAATTAAAACGTTTCTCATCGGAAAATATAACTTTTTCCCATTGTTCCTTCCAGCATACGTGTTCTTCAGCAAATCTCAACCTCGCTTCTTTGTGTTTCGCCGAAAGTGGCGGTTTTCGCAACATTTTCTTCCGTGATATTACCGGTGACGCCTTTAAAATCCTTTGAATATTACGCACGTGCGTTTGTACCCCCGCCTGTTCTGCAATAACTCTCGCCGACGCAGAAGAATTGGATGCACACCGCAATATCATGCGTTTATCCCGCTCACTTACAGCTTTCGGTCGCCCCTGGCCTTTTGGTTTGCCGTAATTTTCCGGATCTTTTAGGAAATTCCTAACGGAATGATCGCTTCTTCGTAACCGACGAGCAATTTCCTTCTTACTAACACCATCCTGGTGCCAGGCTAGAACTTTACCCCTTTCTATCAAGGATAATTGCTTTTTTCTACCCATATTGCAAATACTTTATAAAATATAATTTCTCGCGGTGAAATGTGTCCACTTTACCAGCACAACCGCTGTATATAAAGAGAAGTCTCAAATTAAACCATTTTTGCTTATATTAACGTAATAAATGCGCAGGGTCTAAATTTTTGTCGCATTTAAAATTCCTATTTTGATCTGGGAAAATCTCAATTACCCCTCATAAAGCAATAAATACCCAGAAATATCTATAAATGGTAATGACTACGCTTTACCGATGCCCATTTCTGCGCGACGTCGCAGCGGATTATATAGCTGAGGGAACTCTGTTTTTTCGGCCCCTTTTCTTAATTTTCAAATTTAATGCGGCTTTAATGGAAATAACTCTGTTTGGTCTGAATAATGATTTCAGTTGTTAAAGTGGCCACCATATATCATACTTATTCCCATTTTGCGCACCTAACATTAAGTGCAGATCTTTTTTTGCAATCAGTTGTTTCATCCACGCACTCTTTTTTATTTTTCAGTTCAGCCTTAATTTTATTTAATAAATGTACACGCACAGATGGTAAATAATTTCGTAACGTGATCCTGCTCGGTAATGTAACATTGGCGTATTTGTTCCAAAATGAAATAAATGAATCGTTGTTTAACGGTGGTACAACATGGATATTCTAAATAGATTAATATCTGCTTCATATTCTTTATAATCTAGTTTAACACCTCGGCCTAAAATCTTGATGATGCTTCTACCCCGAAAGTATCCGCTAGATCCTAAATACTTGTCAGAGGAAGAACTCGGCGAATATGATTCCGACGAGTGAATGTTGCAATCAAGTATTTTTGTAGTGCATCTTATTTAGCTTAGTTGGAACACTAATCAATCCACAGAAAAAGGAAAAAAATTAAGAAATAGTTATCGCCAGATGTTAATACACCATTGTGCGATGCCTCCATTTCTTTACTCAGTCCAAATAATGATAGCCATTTAGGAATGTGTTAGCCTCCTCATTTGATGAAAATCTGTCCTTCCAGTGTAACTTTGAACTTAGGAAAGAGAAACAATTCGCTACGATGGGGCCGATCTGGTAAATAGGTTGCGCAATCTGTCAATTGCAATCCCAATTTTTTCTTTTTTTTCCGCGGTCGTTTCTTCGCAATTTTTACCTTTAGCTTGGTCCTTTTACAAGATTATCGATTAACACAAATTCATAGCTATCCCAAAAAGTAGTCGCCATTACGGCCGATGGAACAGCCTTCGCCTTTTACGGAGCTAATTTGCCCTTCACAGTCCATTGTTTCGACTATACCTTAACTTCAGAGTACTCAAAATTATAAATCGATAAAACTCCCACTCATTTTCCTTAAATTTCTTCAACGGACCTTTGGAAATGGTGCTTTTGGTCGTGAGTGAACTATAAGCCTGCAGAAACGATTACACGTTCCGTGCACTTCACGAAAAACTCGTGTTTTGTTGACTCTCGGGAAAACCAGTAGGCAACACGAACCCATTCTCGTGAGACGAATAAACACGAGTCTGTCTAGTCTCTGCTAATTTCGTGAAGCGAAACTCGTTGCTGCAGGCTTAGTGAATAAGTTAGGAACCCAACACGCGGCTAGCTTTTTCCTGCCCGAATCTTTACGTTCTTTCCAGATACCGACAGCCTCTATTATTTCCCTAATCTTAATTCGACGGTCGTTTAGTATCGTTTCGCAAACTTTTCCGATGTTACCGGTAGTTGTTAAATGCTAATTATTTAATTAATTAATTATATAGTAATATAATAATTAGAGTAGAGGGTAGAATAGGCACTTGTAAAACAATATTTCTTCTCGGAAGAAGGGATAGTTCATGCATGTTATTTTTCGCACGTCGTAGCTTCAAGGCGTGCAGGAGGTAGAAATAGGCAAGAATATTTTTTGTTGCATGTTCAGTTTTAGGAAATTTTCTCACATCATTCGGTCACCGGTTGATGATGAGGACCATTCGTGTCCTCGAAACAGCCGTCCCGGATTAATTATTATATTACTATATAATAAATTAAACTTTTGTGGTGCGAAGGGTGCCGATACTTATGTGTTGTTGGATGCTATGTTGCTATAAGAGAGAACAAATAAAACTGAAAAAGGACTGTTTTAGAGTAGCGCCATATCCACGCCGAGGCTTAAAACTTTTCAAACGACCTTCGTATGTCAAAGTTCCTATATTTAAGCTTAGATATGATTCGGGTGAGAGGATCCCAAAGAAATTTAAACAAACTTACAATTGATTGTTTTTTTTTGTTGGGAGATCCAATGTGCATTTATCTTCTGGAAAACCTTATATATCATTTAAAATTAGTCAGAGTTAAAAATAAAAAATTACTCCCAATTAATCCGAGGTCGGCATACTTTCACTTTAGGGAAATTGATGATCCCGTCATTAGAACATGTCCGTTTCTTCTCGTCTGTAAATCCAACATTAAATATCCAGCAAAATCCAGCGAAATAGCTTTGCTGCCATAGTTCTTCATGTTTGGCTGCGAAAACCGGCGTAAAAGTGTGCAATATTTGTTTACTTATGACGTTATTGTTACACGTCGATGCCAGTACAAGAACGAGTTAAACAAGTTCTTATTTCTTGTTGCGTTGCTCAAATCGTGTTGTGTGTAAAATTCAAAATGTACGCGCAATATTACGTTAAAACGCCGTGAATAGTCAAGTACGCGTAAGTGCCATTAAATGCGATGATGATCGAAATACAAATGGATTTCTTAATCGTAAAGCGTTTTCGTGTGTAATCGAGAACTTGACATGACGATTAAAATGTTTTCGAATTGACCTTGAAATGGAAATAGGCACGTTATTAATTACATTGTCCGAGTTTGTACGTCGATCGATTCAATTATTTATACACGGTGTGAGTCACGATCTCTTACGTTAAATCTAAAATTGTCAATTTTCACCTGCTATTGCCTCAGGCGCTCATACAGGTTGCACACAAATTATAGGAACGGTTCTATTGCGCAATTAAAAGTTACTAATTCTAGAGTAGCCAATGATTCCGTTATAAATTTGGGAACAGTGAAAATTATTTATTAAAACGTGGAAGAAACCAGACAAAGACCAACTCTATTGTGAGCGTGTTGCGTAACTTATTGCAGCTGGAATTTGCGCAATTTTTTCACGAATATTTGGTTTCGTCTGTGGGCGATTAATTTCGACTTTGCTTTTCAAGAATTCCCACAAGAAAAAATCTGGTGCCGTCAAATCAGGGGAATGCAGCGACCACTTAATATCTCAATTTTTAGAGAGCAATTCTTCTTAAACTGTGGTTGCAGAAATTCATGTACCATTATTCGATACCGTTCTTCACTAACGGTAACTGCATTGCCTCTGGCATCTTTAAAAAAGAAGGATTTACCCTTTTTGCTCAAATTGTACGTTCTCTTTAATAAGAAGATGGTTTTTTGTTCGCCCAAAGCGATAATTTTTCTTGTTAACAAGAGCAGAAAGGCAAAAATTTGTTTCGTCGCAAATTTTGGTAAAAATTTATGTAACAATTTCCGCATATTGCAAACGTCTTTGACTATCAATTGGCCGTAGCTTGAACGCAGTTTTATTTTTTTACGGACACGTATACAAATCTAAGTGCAAAATTCTAATTGCGCCGCACGTCTTCTTGTGGAAGTTTTTGGTTCTGCCTGCACATCATCAAGAACAAGCTCAATATTTTCGTTTGAAAGACCAGGACGAGGTCTTTCGGTATGCTGTATGTTGTGTAGTGTGCCATTGTGTAAATATACACTGCCGTTCAGTGAAGTTCGGTCATACAATAAAAATCTATTATATCACACTGTATACAATTATTAATACATAAAATTAGAAAAATATTAAGCATACACTCTTTTCTAAGGGATTAAAGCCATAAATTATTATGTAAAGTAGAAATACTGCGACAACCGCAATAAAGTCCCTTTTATTATCATTCCAAGAATTTCTCGGAAGTGCTGATCTTTTGAAACGGGTCGGTTCGGGGATTATTAACGAACAATACATTTAGGAAATATACCGCAGCATCATTCTTGTTTATTTATCGCGGGCGTAAAGATATAAATTTGCTTCATTTTACTGTTAAACGTGTGTTGGTGTGAATCTGTCGTTTTTGCGCGAAAGTTTTAAGAAAATTTACTTCAAAATGGCACGTGGCAAGCCTACCAGTGTAGAAAAAGATTCGCGCATTATTACGCTGTTTGAAGAAGGGATATTCGGGGCGACAAATTGCTGAAAAAATAAATATGAGAAGTTCAACAGTAAATGACATCATAAAGCGATATCGGACAACTGGAACTATAGAAAATCGTGTTCGTCCCGGAGCATCTAGGAAAACAACAAAAGCTGAAGATTTGAGAATTGTATTATTAAGCAAACGCAATAGAAAATTAACAGCGCCACAAATAGCAGCCGAAGTCAATCGCGGCCGTGAAGAACAAGTTTCGGCGAGTACGGTAAAACGGCGACTTCAACAAGTGGACCTTCATGGACGCATTGCCATTCGAAAACCCTTATTACGTCGGGGCAACAGAGCAAAACGGCTACAGTGGGCCCGTTCTCATCTAGATTGGTCGTTAGATGATTGGCAACACGTGCTTTGGAGTGACGAGTCAAAGTTTGAGGTTTTCGGGCAAAATCGACGAGTTTATGTCCGAAGATCTAAAACCGAAAAGTGATCCCGAACTGCATTGTGCCAACAGCGAAGCAAGTGCGTAGTTCTGTGTTAGTGTGGGGATATTTCTCCTTTGCTGGGACGGGAAATTTATGCAGAGTGCAGGGTGTAATGAGGAAGGAAAATTATTTTGCAATGCTCCAGAATCATGCAGTGCCATTAGGATTGCGTATAATAGGCCGTAACTTTACATTTATGCATGACAACGACCCAAAACGCACTGCGTTAGTGTGGAAGAACTATCTAAAGGAGCGAGAAGAACAGCACACCCTGAAAGTAATGACATGGCCCTCACAAAGCCCAGATTTGAACTCGATAGAATTGTTGTGGGATGAACTGGACAGGAGGATCCGAAAAATATGCCCAACTTCACAAGAACATTTACGGAATATTCTGCAACATGAATGGATTAATATTCCACGATCCGTTTTAACAAAACTTATCGAAAGAATGCCGAGAATAGTTCGAGCGGTGATTAACAGCAAAGGAGGTTTTTCCGATGGAAAAAAAATATAACGTTTAGTATGTTATATTAGGCCAGAATAACTTTTTATTTATTTATTCTTGTCTCTTTTACCTGTACATACAATAAAATTGCATTTTGTTTTTGGTTTCGTTTGTTTCTGTAACCTTTTCATGTTTTTTACCAACCGAACGAACTTCTCTGAACGGCAGTGTACGTCGAATTGACGATCGAAAAAAAAGAAGTATTGAAAATACAATTTCAATTCGCTCATCTTGCAATCACGTACGAACATCTGGCTGTTCAAATTTATGCTTGCGTTGATAGATTACGTGAAACAGGAACATTAGCTCGTAAATCATAAAAAAAGAATTGGAAATGTTCGACATCGAATGGAAAACTCATCCAAGAAATCCACTGTGAAATTGTTACAAGAACTTCAGTTATTAGTCGGAACACTATTCTTAAACAAGACTTATTATGTCGATATAAAATTCGAACTCAGTCCCGTTAATTATGGTAGAAAATCTTGGAAGTGATAATTAAAAAAAATAAATTAGCGTTCATGTTATTCAAATTGTAACACGCTATGCGTAAGTACTGGCCCACACCCACCTAATTGCTTATGTAGCATGATTGCAAATGCTATTTTTATTTATTTCATTTCGTGATGTACAAAATGGAGAATGTAAAGTCTGAAATGGTTGTAATCTAGCTGCATTGAGGTGTTACATTCTTTCCTTAGTGAGGACAACTCCCTCTATCACAGAGGAAATCACACAACAAAAGGAGTAAAAATCCCTCCAACGGAACGGTCTGAATCCCTTCCAACCGGAAATATTTTTGAAATTCTAACAGAATCTTATCAGAAGCTTCTTCTTCCGTCACCGGAGCAGGTAACTCGGAACCGGAACCTATTACTAATATGTGTATTTAACGAAGGCATTTAACCTAGTACGAGGCTTATATGCATTCTATGGAGAAAGTTATATCCGTTACGGATGTAATTAACTCCAAATACTTTCCATGGTGATGGTATTTATCATCTACAGTAGAAAAAATTCATTCCAAAACGTAGTTAGACCCAAGCCAAATTTGGTATGTAGACGATATTTTTGCGGCCTTTCATACTAGGAAAAGTACTATTCCGGATTTCCTCACAACACTTAATTCAAAATTCGAGACTATTAAATTTACAGCAGAAGAAAGAGGAACAAACAACACCCGTTCCTAGATAATAATTAGAAATAACAAAAATCTGGAAATAGCCGTCTATAGAAATAGAATAGAATACAAACGTTAATAGATACAGTATGCTCGATTCTAATCACCGTGGACAACACAAAGGAGCTGCGATTAGTTAATTAATAGATTGGAGAATTCCCTTTTTTTTTACATTGGCTAATCTTCTATAGATGTTGATCCCATTTTGAAGAAAGAAGTCCAATTATACGCATTATCTAAGAAATTCCTCGACAGTAACCAGCGGTGAAGCTTCCCATCCACGGCATACGAAATACACACAAAACTCTTCTGGGGAATGCGAAAGATGAAGGAGAAGTCGAAAATTATAGAATTGCATGTGGTGACTTTGGAAAGGTCTATATTGATCAAACGAAAAGAGTGATAAGCACCAGATTTAATGAGAACATTAGGTACTACAGAAACGGAAGGATAGAATCGTCAAAAAAACGAAGTCGGGCGTAATATTGAATTAGAAACTTTGAAATTGACGAAGGACGTAACTTCGCCGCGGGAATTAGATGCTTACGAAACTGTATTTTCCCTTTAGTTTTAGGGTATATAAGCTGAATGGTAAATAAATAATTTTTTCTCGAAAGTAGAGATGTTAGAATCTTTTTCTCACATGTTCCGGTAACACGGTTAATAGTGGGGATTCAGGCTTCCTCGAAATAACTGTTCAGGACCAATTAATTAAATTAGCGTGCGGAGTGTCCCGATACCTTGCTATTATTTGCCATACCACCCCCCATAGTCCTTGCTATCATTACCGTATGATAAAATGTCACAACCTTGCTTAATTCTATTTCACAAAATCTATCTGAATACACACGATATAGATCTGACTCGATCCCAAATAAAAAAAAAATTGAATTTCGTTTAAAAATTTTTTTGGATTTATTCGGGGAAGTGGAGGTCTATGAATTACTATTGACAGAAATAAATTGCCTAATTAAAAAAAATATACGACCGGGAACCTTTGATCTTCCTTTTTTTTGTATAAAACATAAAATTAATTACAGCCAAAATTAATATATGTAACAATTCCCCCAAGTATATATTATACAGAGGGATTAATTAATCAAAAGCATTTAATAGTAAAATTTTCCAGTTAAAAATAACTAAAATTTCCACTAGCAAATATTAACATATCCGTTAATCTAAATTAAATCTTTCAAAGAGATCATTTAAAAAATAATTTCGAACTTACGTCTTACACGAACGAAGCTATTTTTAGCCCAAAACTAAAATCCATCTAATTTTTTCTTCGTAATAATAACATTCTAAACGGAATAGATTAAATTCTTTCAAGTCTAAACTCACGCGATCATCTGTTTTTTTTTGCTTTTCGTTTCACGCAAGAGTAATTTAACAAACGCAAAAATGCCAAACCCGGATGTTTATTGTTAGATTTAACGTTAGATGGAAACGTAACACAGTTATAACTGTGTTAGTGTTGTATACATAATGGAAATTTTAAATGTAAAATCGGACTGCATTAGATAATCGATCTAAAATAGAAGGAAGCGATCATTCAAGAAGCGCGGTCGCGAAATTTCTAGATTCTTCGAGCGAAGTGGTTACGCCAAAAAAAAAATGTAAGCACGTCGCGTGGTTTATTAATACTGCGGCTAGGTTTAATGCCGATTGATTAGTCGGTGCATACGTGGATTGGTTCCAAAATAAAGTAAACTTTATTACAATACGTAACACTTTGTGCCCTTGTACTAATTAGCTAAATTCTACGTAGCCTAGATCTTAGCTTCTTCTAAATTTTGAGACCTGACCCTACACCTTCGTAGCTAGATAACCCCAATGAAGAACTCCAAGGGCTCAAATCTGGAGCAATTTTAGAGGTTTAAATCGCTCGATCCATTCACGAGAATAATGAGAATGTTTAAAAACTGGGCAATTTCTCGTGTACAATGAGGAGGACCTCCATCGCGCTGAGAAATTATTCTGCCAGCCCCCTTTTTTTAGCACCTCAGTTTTTTTTTTTCCTTCTTACTGAGTTAAAATTCTTAAAATAATTTTTTGATCTGGTATTGGACGATTTGCAGATTCTGCTGCAAAACTATGGCATATCGAATATAAAAAAAAATCGATAATAAACATTTTTGTTGCTTCTAGCGCTAAAGATTTTTTTTTTAATTCCAGATTTGTTTTGTTCAAAAAACACTACGATAAGTACCTGCACCTTAGTCAAAAGTACGAGGAAGCGAGGAATATCGCCTACTATCTCGAAGAGAAATACCATGAGGTCAAGGTGAGTGGCTTTATTTTTTTTTTAGGTCTAAGCATTGGCATTTGTCTATGTCCAACCCGCCAGTTTTTGTTTAATTCTTTCTTTTCTGATCGGTTATAAAAAAAAGAATATATTGAAACGGAACCATTGTCTTCCTGGGAGAACCCGCCAGGAACGCTTATGCCAATCAACCGTTTCATAGCAACCTGGACAATTAAGATACTGGTCTATCCTACTTTGCTTACTTTATTCTTCCAGTATTAATAATCCTTTTATTAAAAATTTAAATTTGTTGATCTAACTTAGTGTTTAAGGTTAGAATCGCTTGAGCAAAAAAAATAATATTTAGAATTAATATTGAGACAGATTGAATGCGGTGTCTCATTAGTCCTGGCCATAGGGGGCAGTATACAGATTATCAATTTTTTTCTTTTTTTCTTTTTATTTACTTTTATTTTATTTATTTTTATGATAAGTTAATCCTTGTTTTTTTTTCTTTGTATTGAATTATTGTGGTTAGTTCCCCGAGTTTTAACAAGGCTCGTGGACGGGCGCTGTTGTAATGGAATGATATCCTCCAGAAAAACACAAAATGTTAAATTTGTTGATCTAACTTAGTGTTTAAGGTTAGAACCGCTTGAACAAAAAAAATATTTAGAATTAATATTGAGACAGATTTAATGTGGTGTCTCATTCGTCCTGACCATAGAGGGCAGCAGACACATTATCAATTTTTTTCTTTTTTTCTTTTTTATTTTATTTATTTTTATGATAGGTTAATCCTTGTTTTTTTTTCTTTGTATTGAATTATTGTGGTTAGTTCCCCGAGTTTGAACAAGGCTCGTGGACGGACGCAGTTGTAATGAAATGGTATACTCCAGAAATAAACAAAATGTTAAAGAAAGCATTCAAAGACGAAGCTTGGGGTCAAACACAACTTATAACTAGCTTAAACGTTTCAAAAATGACCTAACAGTTGATAACGTTGAAGGTTGCACACGGCCATCAACTTGTATTGCATCAGAACATTTTGTTGCTTTTCGGAATGCAATCCAAGATATCTGCCATATTCTGGGATTATCTTACAGCGCTTGTGAGCAGATTTTATCGGAAGAATTGAATATGAGAACAGCACCAATGTTCGTGTCACGATTACTAAGCAACGAACAGAAACAACGTCGCATGCTTGTAGGAGCGGAACAGGGCGAAAGTTGAGTTTATGAGCGTGGTGCTTACGTTTTCGCTTCCTTTATTTGCTGCTAGTTAAAATTTTCTGTTAATACTTGTATATGGAAAATTGCCAAATTGGTAGCTGTTTTCAAGCACGGCGAAAAATATCTTCATACTCAAGTTAAACCCATGATTAACAGCTGACTCGTGAATTCAATCAATGTTTTATTTATTGGACATTGTCATTTATTTGATATATAAAGACTAAGCTTGTAGAAACGCGCTTCACGTAATTAGCGGAGACTAGACAGACTCGTGTTTTGTCGACTCTCGGGGAAACCAGCAGGCAGCGCGAACCCATTCTCATGAGACGAATAAACACGAGCCTGTCTAGTCTCCGCTAATTTCGTGAAGCGCAACTCGTTTCTGCAGGCTTAGTGATTACTTAAAATTATGCATCCAACGACCCCCTAATGCCATTCGTGATATAATGGTTCAGCGATTGTCATCTGTTTATTAATAATAATATTGCACCACGTTATAAAGTAGGGCATTGCAAATCTATTTTTGTCCGAAACGTATAATATTTATGCATATAGAAGTGCATATGACATACGTATTAAATTACTTCCGGTCTCGTAATTTTTAGTGACGTCGATTTCGAAAGGAAATACACTAGGACATATGGTGAATAATATATGTATTTATTACTGTGTGAAGTTGTGCAAGTTTTGAGAATGAGAACTCGCAAATTTAAAAATTGATGGAAATTTAGAGGAGATATTCCGTCCTACTATAAACATGATCCTTTTTGCTGCTCTAGACGAATGAATTTGCAGACGCTATTACGTATCAAAAAAATAAAAACCCCGAGTAGAACGGTACGTCGGGTATGAGGAAGCTAGACTCCCCGACAAAAACTTAGACGCGGTAAGATGTTTTCAGGGTTTTAAGGGTTGCAACATTTCCTTGCGAAACTAGCAAGGTATCTAATCAAGTTTTTATTCATAAAAGTAAAATAAACTTAAAAATATCTCCTCCACGTAATATATGAATTAAATAATAAATTATTACCCCAATGTTTAAACAATTTCCGCGACAAAAATTTAGACGCTCTGTTGCAAATGTAAAACAAAAATCAACAAACGAGTGATCAGTAATGCGTAGATCCTCCATTGTTCTTAATCACTTGCAATAGTCTGTTATTAATAGATTTATATAAATTTAACACATAATTTTGAGGGATATTCTGCCATTCGGTCACTATTGAAGTTTTCACTTCCTGTACCCTGAAATATTGTCGGCCCCCGCCATAAACGCGACGTGCCAATTCACCCCAAATGTTTTCAATAAGGTTTAAGTCTGGCGACCGTGCCGGCCACTGTAAAGTTTTAATCTTTTTCCCTTTAAACCATTCAGTGATGGTTTTTGCTTTATGAATTGGCGCGTTATCTTGCTGAAAAACAGAATTGCGCCCGGCCCATTGGTTTCCAAAACGTAGAAGATTGTCACGCAATAAGTCTTTATACGTCACAGATGTCATTTTGTTTGTGCAAAACACTATCTCACTTTTATCGCGAAATCCAATCGCTGCCCATATCATCACAGATCCACCCCCTAATTGTCTGGTCATTTTCACTTTTGGTTCCTTTCTCGGATCATGATAATAATGCGTGTACCCATCCGGTCCGTCCAAATTAAAACGTTCCTCATCGTAAAATATAACTTTTTCCCATTGTTTCTTCCAGGATACGTGTTCTTCAGCAAATCTCAACCTCGCTTCTTTGTTTCGCCGAAAGTGGCGGTTTTCTCAACATTTTCTTCCGTGATATTACCGGTGACGCCTTTAAAATCCTTTGAACATTACGCACGTGCGTTCGTACCCCCGCCTGTTCTGCAATAACTCTCGCCGACGCAGAAGAATTGGATGCACACCGCAATATCATCCGTTTATCCCGCGCACTTACAGCTTTCGGTCGCCCCTGGCCTTTTGGTTTGTCGTAATTTTCCGGATCTTTTAGGAAATTTCTAACGCAATGATCGCTTCTTCGTAACCGACGAGCAGTTTCCTTCTTACTAACACCATCCTGGTGCCAGGCTAGAACTTTACCCCTTTCTATCAAGGATAATTGCTTTTTCCTACCCATATTGCAAACACTTTATAAAATATAATTTCTCGCGGTGAAACGTGAACACTTTACCAGCACAACCGCTGCATATAAAGAGAAGTCTCAAATGAAAACATTTTTGCTTATATTAATGTAATAAATGCGCAGGGTCTAAATTTTCGTCGCATTTAAAATTCCTATTTTGATCTGGGAAAATCTCGATTACCCCTCATAAAGCAATTGTTTCGTAAATAAAAACGGTACCGCGTCTATGTTTTTGTCGGGTAGTGTATGTGTAACTCTAATGCTTGCTCGCAATATTCTCGAATTTCAATGTTACCACTGTTTGTTTGTATACTTTTGCGTTAAATTCAAGAAAAAATCCCAAAGTTTTCGGAAAATGTTTAGGTACTGATAATTTCTTTAAAACTGTCAGATCTTTTAAATTAATTGTCTTAATTATTATGTTGTTGTTGTAGTACTTAGAATAAGACTTTTTAGTTATTCACAATGGAAGAGACCGTCAGAATGTAGAAAGAAAGAAAATGATAATGTACGTATACAATAGAGAAAATGCATTTCTGCAGAATAAAACATAGATTAAGTGTGAAAGTTTTATTTGAACGGAGTTCAATACTTTGCATCCTTGAGCAATTGCATCATTTACTACAAACATGTTTTCCAGGATTTGGGGTACATGCTGGCCAGTTTTTTTTTTATCCCGACTTCACCCAACTAATCATGCGTTATCCCTGCATCGCAATAAAGTCCTCGCCTATAAATGGTGCAAATGGAGCTACAGAATTTGTCAAAACCTTTTCAATATACCGCTGTGCAATCAGCGGCCTTCCATCATTAACAATCAATTCGATTCTATTGATATTCCTGAACCTCTCTTGAACCTCCACCATGGTTAAACGGGGGTTTAAACGTGCACTCCGTAAATCGTCTCCATACTCGTTCTCTACCATCTGGTGAATGTAGGCAGAACCTCAATTCGTTAGTAAACAGTCTAGTGCTCCATTGTGCCAATGTCCAATTGTTGTTCGGCTCTTCGGTGACGTGAAAGTGGTTTTGGCCCGGTTGCTGGTCTGCAAGGTTTTAAACCATTTTCGTGACACGCACGAAGTTGATGGAGTTGGTTTTGTATCTCCACTGAAGGCAGAACCAGAAATCGGTTACTGTTAGCAATCGTTTTTCGCTTCCAATCCGACCAATTCCGGCCCTCCCGTATTTCTGTCGATCTCTTGAGATCATTCAAGTTTTCTTTGGACTAACATGAAGTGTGGTTACACATCGCTGACTTCTTCCGCCCGCCAAAAAAAGCTACAGGTTTTGCACAATCTTCAGCACTTGGCACCACGATGAACTATTGCTACTACAACATCAAATTAAAAGAAAATGCAATAACCCGTTTTTTATGCAAATTATTGATAGTGGGCCACTATCTTTAGTGGTCCTTACGTTTTCTGACTTATTCATCATCCCTTGGGCAGCAGGGTCCATTTCGCGAATTTTCTTCTTGACTTTCATTTTTCTGCAGTTATAGCTTCTCTCTACAAACGCAGCTAATGTACGGCTAAAACACACTAAAATTTTGTCCTTCAAATTTTTATTTATATTTAACGTTGTCTGGAGTCTTTTCAATGTCGCCTGTATAAAAACTGCCGCTTCCCTTCAAATCGGAATGGAACAAAAAAAAACATATTTACAACATTCAGTTTATTGACATAATGGGTGCGATTAAGAGCACGACAACATCTAAGAATTCGTGAGATGCAATGTGAAGGGGGTATTCACCTACCTTTATGAACGGATGAATTATTGATAGGTACAGAAATATTTTTTTCTCGATAAATAGACACTATATCACGCTTAGGCATTCCCCCAATTAAATTGTAAATTCCTTTACGAATATCTGGCTGGTTGCTGAACCAGCTCACAAAAATCAACCCGTCATAATTAATTTAATTAAACTCCGTTTGTTACAACTACAAACCATTTGATGAAAATTTTCCGAAAACTTTGGAATTAGTGTAAAATAAACTCGAAATTTACAAGAGTTTTAATTCAGCACTTATTTTTTCCCGCGTAACACATCAGACACGATTCCAACTCAATATTCTAACGGCTTACAAGACGACTTGGCCCGTTAAAGCGGAATCGATTGACATTTCTATACCTAAATAATACCCGCTAGCTTTATTACACATGCGTGTTGTATTCATACGTCTTCTCGAGAATAAAATCGAACTGATTTGCCTTCTTCCGTTGCAGACTGAAAGAGATGGGCTGCTCCAACAGCGGGAGGAACTCACCCGACGCCTCGAATCCAACGAGTGCCTGCTCAGGGAGAAGGAGGACGAGGTATTCGTGCAGTTGGAGCGTGTCGTTTACCTGGAGGAACAATGCGACAAGGTAAGGTCGAAAGGTATGGGAAAACGGTACTTTTAAACTCGAAAGAGTATCGCGATTCTTCCCTTCGAGGCGATTTACGATCTGTTCTAGCGCGATACTCCTTGTTTTACATTCGTTGTTAAAATGAGCGTGTTGGATTTGAGGTTTTTATGGTTCGTTTCTTTCGCTTGTTTATTTCCTTTTTATTTTCGTTTCGTTTTTTTCTATTTTTAAACAAAGGTTGTTTGATGCAAAATGATGCTTTGGGATTGCCCTGAAGGTACCTGTTGTCGTATAGCCGACCTGCAGTATCAGGATTGCACGACCTGGACTGAAGATCGGGACTATTGCATTCAGTCTTGAAATGGTCAGTCTCCGGCCTAGAGGAAATGGCAAAATTCACGTATTTCCGAGTGAGCAAGACGCGTTACAATATAATGATGGTGTTGTCGCCTCTGTTATCGTCTACCCTATCTTGCAGAAATATTGGTTCATCTCTGTTGCTGATATCGTTGATACAACTTCCTTTGTTGCAACATTGTTAAACAAGAACGGAATGTCCAGCGCCAATTTTCTTTTTTCTTCCAAGCCTGGAAAAAATTGCTGACGAGACACTTTTAACACGTGTGCACGTGAAAAGTGTCTAGGGCCTAATAGACAAGCTAAAGAATAATAATATGAGAATGGTTTACGATAGACGAGCATTGCAAAACGTGTTTGCGTAAACATACATACGAGCACACCCTGAAAGGTGAAAACCATGCCAGACAACGGCTGAAATACTAATCAATCAAACGATTATAGCAAGTTTTCTAGTCAGTGTCGTACAGATTTCCTTGAAATTTTCACCGGCCATTGCCGTATAAAATATAGCTCGCGTTCGTCGGATGGACAATGCAATCACCCATTCTAACAGTGCACGCAGAGAAGAACTATGGCCTGAAAAATAAATTAACCCAGATGTACACTGCCGTTCAGTGAAGTTCGGTCATACAATAAAAATCTATTATATCACACTGTATACAATTATTAATACATAAAATTAGAAAAATATTAAGCACACACTCTTTTCTAAGGGATTAAAGCCATAAATTATTATGTAAAGTAGAAATATTGCGACAACCACAATAAAGTCATTTTTATTATCATTCCAAGAATTTCTCGGAAGTACCGATCTTTTGAAACGGGTCGTTTGGGGATTATTAACGAACAATACATTTAGGAAATATACCGCAGTGTCATTCTTGTTTATTTATCGCAGGCGTGAAGATATAAATTTGCTTCATTTTACTGTTAAACGTGTGTTGGTGTGCATCTGTCGTTTTTGCGCGAAAGTTTTAAGAAAATTTACTTCAAAATGGCACGTGGCAAGCCTACCAGTGTAGAAAAACATTCACGCATTATTACGCTGTTTGGAAGAACGATATTCGGGGCGACAAATTGCTGAAAAAATAAATATGAGAAGTTCAACGGTAAATGACATCATAAAGCGATATCGGACAACTGGAACTATAGAAAATCGTGTTCGTCCCGGAGCATCTAGGAAAACAATAAAAGCTGAAGATTTGAGAATTGTATTATTAACCAAACGCAATAGAAAATTAACAGCGCCACAAATAGCAGCCGAAGTCAATCGCGGCCGTGAAGAACAAGTTTCGGCGAGTACGGTAAAACGTCGACTTCAACAAGCGGACCTTCCTGGGCGCATAGCCATTCGAAAACCCTTATTACGTCGGGTCAACAGAGCAAAACGGCTACAGTGGGCCCGTTCTCATCTAGATTGATCGTTAGATGATTGGAAACACGTGCTTTGGAGTGACGAGTCAAAGTTTGAGGTTTTTGGGCAAAATCGACGAGTTTATGTCCGAAGATCTAAAACCGAAAAAATGATCCCGGACTGCATCGTGCCAACAGTGAAGCAAGGGCGTAGTTCTGGGTTAGTGTGGAGATGTTTCTCCTTTGCTGGGACGGGAGATTTATGCAGAGTGCAGGGTGTAACGAGGAAGGAAAATTATTTTGCAATACTCCAGAATCATGCAGTGCCATCAGGATTGCGTATAATAGGCCGTAACTTTACATTCATGCATGACAACGTCCCAAAACACACTGCGTTAGTGTGGAAGAACTATCTAAAGGAGCAAGAAGAACAGCACACCCTGAAAGTAATGCCATGGCCCCCACAAAGCCCAGATTTGAACCCGATAGAGTTGTTGTGGGATGAACTGGACAGGAGGATCCGAAAAATATGCCCAACTTCACAACAATATTTACGACATTTGCGACATGCACGGATTAATATTCCCACAATCCGTTTTAACAAAATTTATCGAAAGAATGCCTAGAATAGTTCGAGCGGTGATTAACAGCAAAGGAGGTTTCTTCGATGAAAAAAAAATATAACGTTCAGTATGTTATATTAGGCCAGAATAACTTTTTATTTATTTATTTTTGTCTTTTTTACCTGTACACACAATAAAATTGCATTTTGTTTTTAGTTTCGTTTGTTTCTGTAACCTTCTCATGTTTTTTACTAACCGACCGAACTTCTCTGTCTCTGAACGGCGGTGTATGTAAAAAATGTTAAAACGGACCAAGAGCACAACAATGAAACAACAAGAAGCAAACTGCAGCAGTTTGTGATTTTTCAATTGCTCACTTCTCATTCCCGCTACATTCAAGTTATTTATAATTCTATCCGGCATAATTCTGATACGTGTGAATTAGACTTGTTAATTCCGATTTACATTGCCATAACCAATGAATAAACGATCTCGATTCAAATGAATTCAGATCAAAAACACTACACACAAAACAAAAGAATGCGCGAAATTGAATTTCCTCTCACAAGTCAATCGTTTTATCTACACTTGTGCGTGGGAAACGCCGGTAACAATCCGTGAAAACAGAGCATTCACGACAGTGTAAACTTTTCATCTCTTCCTTCGATTCTACATTCTCCAAGTTTATTTCTTTGTTTTTCCGACAGTCTGTCACTGTATTGTTTAAATTCGACCGTCGATGTTGACCTTGTTTGTTCGTTGTTCGTTTGTTTGGTTCTGCGGAATCACGGCCTACTTTTTTGCTGTTTGTTTCAGCAGGAGGTTTTCTTTATTACTGTAGTTGTACTTATTTGTCGAAAATGATATTTTGGGAATATTGGGATTTGGTCTATTTAACAGATGAATAAGTTATAAAGCAAGAGTTAAACACAGTACGTCAGAAAAGAATTAGATATAAGAACTTTTTTTTAAGATAACGCAAACTCAAAAAACGTTGCGTTATTAGATTTCTAAAAAAAATTTCTCGCCAACCAAGATTCAAGGGTACCAAAGAAGTTTTCCGAAGACTTGGACGTCACTCATAAAGCAAAGAAAATCATTGCCCTGTTTAACAAGAATGCTGGAAATTCCTTTGTCCTTTTGTGCGCAAGGTCAAAGAGGAAGCTGGACTGAATACCTTCGGAGTCAAAAGGTTCTATAAAGAACAGCGAGATGCTAGAAGATGATAAGCGAATCTTGTTAGGGCTGCATCATGGAAGATGAAACCTATGTTTTGCAAATTTTTCACAACTACCTGATCAAGAATCTTACACTGTGGTTTCGTGATGAAACGTGAAGGAGGAATCTAAAACAAGAAGGCGGCAGAGATTTCCGCGGAAAAAGGGAGCAAGTCTCTTGTCACTAGTTGAATAATTAACTTCGATATTTACGCCAAAAAATACTGAGACGAAAAGTTACTACCATTCCTAACCCAACATCAGGTTTCCGCTTTCTTTTGGCCCGACTTCGCCTCTTCCCATTACATTAAAGTGGCCATAGAATGGTACCGAAGGAATAATGTGGTTTTGATGCTTCGAGTCCAGAAGAGCTGGAGGGTATCAGGCTTTGGTCAAGAAGGAAATGAAGGCAACGAAAATCGTCACAGACGCCAGAAAAAAAATAAACTTTATAACGAACGAATAATTTAAAACAGTGGTTAAAAATGTGCTTTTAATACAAATCGAACCAGTAAGTTCAGCAGATTTTTTGAATCTTGTGATCAGCACGTCAAAAAAATTTAGGTGCCTCGACTTCAGTGTTAATAATCCATCAATTTTTCAGATTTTCCCTATTAATTTGAATGGGTTTCAAATGTCCTTTTTACATAGACGCATTACACATAAACACTAGCAAACATGAACATAAGCAATAAAACCGCTGTTCATTAGCACATTCCTCAATTACGCCGGTAACAAAATAGTATGTATTAGGAAGCGTTGAACCTTCGTACGTGAGCAGCAAAGTGTGTCACCGCTAAACAATGAAAGAAAACAGAAAACGGAGAAGCGATTTTGGTATTAATTAGCAATTATCTCGACAGGTCCGCTATTAATTGAGTGTCGTGAAGATTGCATTGCGTTGGCTGAACAAGCGGAACGTAATAATATCGTAATACGTCGCGGTTAAAGAAAAATGTTGGGTAAGCATTAGGAGGATATCGGAGTGTTCGAAGTGGATAAGCAGACGCTTCGACGCGTATGTGTGTTCTCTTCTATTGTAGAGAAACAAATGATTTATTTAGTTTTATTGTTATATAAGCGTTGCTTAAGTGGAACGGTTTAATTGTTTTATTATTTCATGGTAGTCTTTTCTCTTATTGGTGTCTGCGTCCGATGCTATAAAAGCAAATTAGGATAATTGACACCTGGAAATAGTAGATCTACTTTCCAAACAAATTCTAACCATATCTTTTAGTGGTATCACCTACGATAAGTAGAAATAATTATTAATAATGATCAATCTAAAAATCGTGAAGTTTCAGCACTTTGACTGGAGGCGCTCGGGTGAGAACTGCTCTGCCAAAAAAAAAAAAAAAAAAAAACAAATGATCTTCATTGCCTTACATATTTGTTTTGCCGCCGGATAATTTTCTATCGGAGACTCCTCGACCAGAAATACGTACACTACCGTCCATATTAGTTCGGACACAAATAAATGTTAAAAAAATGAGAAAATATTCAAACTCACTTTTCCAAAACTTAAAATTTTTATTCCATTTTATTAATAGCGATTAAAATAAAAGTATAAAAGTAATTCGAACGAAAAATAAACAAAAACTTCTTAAACATTCCGTTCATCAAAGAAACTCCCTTTTGCGCGAAGAACAGCTTTCACAATCCGAGGCATCCGCTCCACTAGTTTTTCAAAGACTCTATTTGGCATATTAGTCCATTCCTCTTGTAAAATGTTCCACAAGTGGCCTACGGAGGTAGGGCATACTTTTCGGATCCTCCTGTCCAATTCATCCCATAACAGCTCGATGGGGTTTAGATCGGGGCTTTGCGGCGGCTAAAGTGCCATTATCTTGTTCTTCATTTAAGAAATTTTTACATATCACTGCTGAGTGTTTGGGGTCGTTGTCCTGCATGAATACAAAATTTTCGCCGATTAGACGTTGCCCCGATGGCATCGCCTTTTCTTGCAGTATTTCTAAATAACCTTCTTTTGGCAAAATATCTTCGATTCGCTTCAAGTCTCCTGTACCGGCGCAGGAAAAACAACCCCAAACAAGCACAGAATTTCTTCCTTGCTTGACAGTTGGCACTGCACAATCCTGCAACATTCTTTCGCCTTTCGCTCTTCTTACAAAAACGCGCCTTGATTGTCCGAACACCTCAAACTTTGACTCGTCAGTCCATAGCACCCTTTTCCAATCATCCACTGTCCAATTTGTATGTGTTTCTGCCCACTGTAGCTGTTTTTGCCTGTTTCCCCGTCGAAGTAGGGTTTTTTTTTTGTTGCAATGCGGCCGTGAAGATTTGCAGCTTTTAATTTTCTTTTCACTGTAATAACAGAAATTTTTCTTGCACGATCGCGATTCATTTCGGCGGCGATTTTTGATGCTGTCAGTCTCCTATTTCGCTTGCTCAGCAATTTTATACGCTCATCGTCGGCGTGAGTTGTTATTCTCTTACGATCTGAACGCGCCCTATCTCCTCTTAAACAGTCGATTTATTAACTTGTATTTTTTTCGGAAATTTGACGCGCTGAATAACCTTCTTGATGAAAAGCAACAATTACAGAGCGCTTTTCTAAACTTGTCGGTTTCCTTCTCGGCATTTTAATAACTTTAATACGCTATTAACACTAACGCACGCGCAAGCAGGTTTATTTAGAAACTAAAGCCTTTATCAATACACAATAAACTTTCGGGTGGCCTGCTCCCATCCCAAAGAGTAAATTGTAAATTTATTACCTGCAGTATTGTCCCAAAAATAATCCTATTTGTGCCGATGAGGATTATCCTGAAATTTACCATATTGGGTCATAAAATATAATAGGTTTTTTTATCATTCTCTAATCGATATTCTTGGAAGTTTGCCTGTACAATTGGTTATAAACTTCATAAAGGACCTAATATAAATATGTTATTTATATTTAAACGCAATTATATTATCTTTTAGTAGAGTTTACAACATTTTACTAAGTGTCCGAACTAATATGGCCGGTAGTGTACATACCTAACGAGAAAATCGACGAAAACTGGAGCGACGTCGGTTACAGGCCCCGTTCTTATGGCGTTTTTTGTTGTCAAACGCCCGTAACTCAAAAACGATTAAAGATATGATGAATGTTAAAAACGGGCGTCAAGATTGATGACATTGTCAAATCGGTAATTTCGAACTTTTTTATTTTTCCTAATTTCCGACCATCTGTCGACTATTTGCAGTCGAATCGGGACAATTATAGACCGTTAAAAAGTTTGGAAATTTAAGCGCCCATAACTTCCGAACAGTCAGAGCAATCGAAGCAAGTAATGTTTTCGTGTTTCTTCCATTATTTGAATATATGCTCCAAACGTTCGTGTCTTTTAAACGGTTAGAGATAGCGGGTTGAAGTTTTTTTCCGCAAATATGCGAATAAATAGGCACCCTTAGATTGGCGAAATTCCGACCTTTTTTATGGCCTTTAAATATATCATCGCTTTTTTGGTTCAAATTTTTTACAGCTCTCTTATATCTCGGCATCTCTACAAGCGAGGAGATTATGTTTGGGTCCGTTCGAAAGCGCTTGGCGAGCGCTTTAAAACTAGAAAAAGATCAAGTACTTAGTCTCAGAGTTAAGAAAAGTTGTTTCCTTTTTTTAAGTTTGAAGGACCGTAGCTCTTAAACCGAAAGAGCTTGAAGGTTCTGCTTGGACGCAATCGATTCAGTGGACAACGCGCAAAAGCGGTAACCGTCAAACTCGTCCGCTAAAAATGCATACGTAATAAAGTCGACGTCGATTTCAGGCTCTGCTCTGACGACGCAATCGAAGCAAGTAATGGTTTCGGCGAATTTTTTTTTCACCCCTCTGTATCTTCTGAATATTTAAAGACAGCGAGCTGAAATTTTATTCCGCAAATATATGACCATAGGACTATAAATGGACATCGTTAGATTGCCCAAATTTCAATTCTTTTTTTATGCTCTTCAAGAATTAAGTTTGGTTCCTCTTCTTTCCTTTAGAGCTCAAAGAAGCTCAACTGCTTAACCCTAATTGTTCCAATTTTAAATTTGAAGCCCTGTAGCTTCTAAACTGAAAATAAAGCCAGAGCGACGATCGATTTCAAGCCTCATTTTTTGTTTGTCCGAAAACTCCAAACTCCCGTTAACAGTTAAAAATATTGCCAAAAGTTAAAAGTTGCCAAAATGTGTAAGATGGCAGCGTTTTTCTGTCGACTATTTGCAATAATCGGGACATTTACAGGTTCATTGTAAAAGTCTCGACGCTTACTTTCCAAAGAATTTTGGGGACTTTAGATGCCCATAACTTCCGTACGGTTAGAGCAATTAAAGCTAGCAATGTTTTCCTTTTAATCTATTCGATTCAGCGCATTTTTTCTGCTACAGTTTGCGCATATGGCGAATACATCCAGATAATAGCCGAATTGTTCGAAAACTTCTGCAAAAATATGAAACAAGCAGATCGGTAGCGAACAGCAAAACGCATGGCAATAACGTAGTCAATGAAATGGCAGAGATTGCAGTACTCGAAAATTTTACCATGGATCCAACCAGCTCTTTGCGTCAGGTCGCAGCATCCACTAGATTTTCGTACTCATCGGTACGCAATGCCAAAGCTGCATAAATTTCGTCCATAAAAGAAGATACAAGAGCTGACTGGATGCATGACCAAAATTTTGCGAAATTAGTACGAGTCAAAATATTTTAAGAAGCATTTGTTTTACTAAATAGTACACTTTTTCACTTAAATGGGCAAACAATGAACAAACACAATATCGTAGATTATGTGTGTTCGACGAAAATCCTAACATCCTAAACACAAATCCTAACACAAAAAATAATGCTTGGGCAAGAATACTAGGTGACTCAATGGTTGGGTCTACATTTATTGAATCTGTTGAAGAAGGTAACAGCATCGATCCTCTTATAACCGAGGAAATTTGGAACCAACGTGATAAAGAAAGTAACCATCAACTCTTCATGCAGTATTATGCTGCAGATGTTCACAACTGGCTTATTTGAAGATTTTGCAAACCTCTGGACTGGTACACGTGGAACGGATCCAATAGCCTCCACCACACCGGAGTTGACAAGACTTGAATCCTGCAATTGATGGTTTATAAGCCTAGACTGATAAATTTAAACGATTTGCAAATTCCACAAGGAACTTTTCAAAACGTATTTTAATCATCACAGCCCATTTCCGTAAAGCAATTTAAACCTAAAAAAAACGACAACAAGAAATAATTCAAGAGCGCTTGCTGTTTTACGGTTAGTTTCTGCTTAGCTGATTTCGCGAAATAGATCGCAGAGCTAGATAAAATACCGGGCCATTATCTTCGCGATAAACCGTTCGACGTATTAAATTTAAATAGAAATATTCAACGTGAGACGTACACAGTTTCACTTTCTGGGCAACTCTGCGGGCGTAGATTTGACGATTTAGGAACTTGCTTTCTCTGCTCGAATAACGCTACAAACCGTTCTATGCCTACCTTTCGATTCGGTTTCTAGTTTGACCGTCCGAAGTTAACTCTTGTTTCCTGTGTGCGTTTTTGTGTCTAAGCGCTACCACACCCTCTTATACCGGCCAGACACGACTATTACATTTAGAATAATACAATTACGTGCATCTACTAACGGAGCTTGACGCGGTGAAGCCCTTCTTTCTGATTTTACGAGTCGATACCCTCCAATGCACTGATGGCTGGCCATTGTTGTATCTGAGGATATTATTCGTATAGATTACATACTGTATTTGTAAATATAACGTAGGAATAAAACAATGAAATAATTGCAATTTCACTTAACAATGTTAAGATCCTATCTTGTGATCTTCCATCTCCGACTTACCCCAAATTGCAACTTTCTACCTTTAATGGACAAATTTTTGGGTAAATCTTTATGTTTTTTGGGCTTTTATATACACTACCTGACAAAAACGTAGACGCGGTATCGTTTCTATTTACGAAACAAAGTTTATTAGACATTAAATAAAATGTAAATGAGGGTTATTAATACTTGTTATGTAAATAGTCCATTTATAGATATTTCTGGGTATTTATTGCTTTATGAGGGGAAATTGAGATTTTCCCAGATCAAAATAAGAATTTTAAATGCGACAAAAATTTAGACCCTGCGCATTTATTACATTAATATAAGCGAAAATGTTTTAATTTGATACTTCTCTTTATATGCAGCGGTTGTGCTGATGAAGTGTACACGTTTCACCACGAGAAATTATATTTTATAAAGTGTTTGCAATATGGCTAGAAAAAAGCAATTATCCTTGATAGAAAGGGGTAAAGTTCTAGCCTTGCACCAGGATGGTGTCAGTAAGAAGGAGATTGCTCGTCGGTTACGAAGAAGCGATCATTGCGTTAGAAAGTTCCTAAAAGATCCGGAAAATTACGGCAAACCAAAAGGCCAGGGGCGACCGAAAGCTGTAAGTGAGCGGGATAAACGCATGATATTGCGGTGTGCATCCAATTCTTCTGCGTCGGCGAGAGCTATTGCAGAACAGCCGGGGGTACAAACGCACGTGCGTAATGTTCAAAGGATTTTAAAGGCGTCACCGGTAATATCACGGAAGAAAATGTTGAGAAAACCGCCACTTTCGGCGAAACACAAAGAAGCGAGGTTGAGATTTGCTGAAGAACACATATCCTGGAAGAAACAACGGGAAAAATTTATATTTTCCGATGAGAAACGTTTTAATTTGGACGGATCGGATGGGTACTCGCATTATTATCGTGATTTGAGAAAGGAACCAAAAGTGAAAATGACCGGACAATTAGGGGGTGGATCTGTGATGATATGGGCAGCGATTGGATTTCGCGATAAAAGTGGGATAGTGTTTTGCACAAACAAAATGACATCTGTGACGTATAAAGACTTATTGCGTGACAATCTTCTACGTTTTGGAAACCAATGGGCCGGGCGCAATTTTGTTTTTCAGCAAGATAACGCGCCAACTCATAAAGCAAAAACCATTACTGAATGGTTTAAAGAGAAAAAGATTAAAACTTTGCAGTGGCCGGCACGGTCACCAGACTTAAACATAATGGAAAACACGTGGGGTGAATTGGCACTTCGCGTTTATGGCGGAGGCCGTCAATATTTCACGGTACAGGAACTGAAAACTTCAATAGTGACTGAATGGCAGAATATCCCTCAAAATTACGTGTTAAATTTACATAAATCTATCAATAACAGACTATTGGAAGTGATTAAAAACAATGGAAGATCTACGCATTACTGATCACTCGTTTGTTGATTTTTGTTTTACATTTGCAACAGAGCGTCTAAATTTTTGTCGCAGAAATTGTTTAAACATCGAAGTAATAATTTATTATTTAGTTCATATATTACCGGAGGAGATATTTTTAAGTTTATTTTACTTTTACGAATAAAAACTTAATTAGATATGTTGCTAGTTTCGCAAAGAAATGTTGTAACCCTTAAAACCCGTAAAACATCTTACCGCGTCTAAGTCTTTGTCGGGGAGTGTATTTTTGATTCTTTAATTCGCACAAAAAAAGAAATCAACAAAATCTGCAAGTGACAGAATACAGCCTTGGACATTTGTCTGGGGCACCCATATAAAAGGTTTCATTGTACGTTACCACACCGGGATTACCTGCATTCTACAAGAACTTTTATTTACTAATGCATATTTTATGACGTTGAAATGCCGAATTCGGTTTTATAATCCCCTATTTACATAAATATCGGTCTATTGTTTATTTCAAGAATTTAATTAGTATTGATACGTTGGCGATTGAAGAGGTTTCTAGAGCGTTATTTTTATTATTTGAGTGTGCTGTGTGTTGTGCTCTATTTACGTACAGAGGATTGTATGAAGATGCCTAAAAGACGGGAGTTGACTGTTGCAGAACGTAGTCAAGTAGTGTTGCTACATTCGCAGGGTATGTCGCAAAAAAAAATTGCATCAACAATGAAGCGTTCGCGACATGCGATACAATTAACCATTAAACGATTTCGGGAAACTGGTTCGTATGAAAATCGACGAAAAAGTGGAAGAAAACGCAAAACCACCGCGAGACAGGATCGTTATTTGGAGCGTTTAGCTTTACGGAATCGCTTCCAAACACCCAAACAGCTGGCCGCTGACCTATCGGTCGAACAGCACGTTTCTGTATGTGACAGAACTGTTCGAAGAAGGTTGGCAGAGGTGAATTTGAAGGGCCGGAAAGCGCGTCGCAAGCCATACCTGAGCCAGCAACAAATGAAAAATCGTTTGCTGTGGGCAAGAAAATATAAAGATTGGACTGTCGAGGATTGGTCGAAGGTCATATGGTCTGACGAATCAAACATAGAGGTATGTTAAGCAATCCTATTTTGTTCCTTTGTTACACAAAATTTGCAAAAATGTATACACATACCACCAATTTGCTAAATTAAAAAAAGTAATTATTGATAATTATCCAATTCAGATGTTTGGTACTCCTGGAGCTCAGTTTGTTCGCCGTAGACCTGGGGAGGTATTTCGTGCTGATTGTATCACCCCAACTGTCAAACATGGCGGTGGCAGCGTCATGATTTGGGGATGCATGTCCGCAAATGGCGTAGGAGAAGTCTTTGTGTGTGATGGTAGGATGAACAGCGAGCGGTATATCTCGATGCTAGAAGAGGTATTAGAAGCATCAGTGCTGAAAATATATAACAGGGATGAAGCAGAATATGTATTCCAACAAGATAACGCGCCCTGTCACAAATCCAGATTCTCGATGGAGTGGTTTCGTGAGAACGGGATCCATTTACTTGAATGGCCGGCGCAGTCACCAGATCTGTCGCCTATAGAAAATTTGTGGCGCATGCTGAAGCTAAAGCTTTCCAGTTACAAATTCAGTAACAAAAATGACTTAAGGAACAAAATTGTACAGGAGTGGGAGGCACTTTCACCTGAAGTTTGTTTACGTTTAGTAGCGTCAATGCCTAAACGGTTAAATGCTGTTATTAAAGCAAATGGTGGTGCCACCAAATATTAAATTTATTATTAAAAACTTATTTAGTGAATGTTTATGCATGTAATTTTATTTTAATAGCGCACAATGTATTCTTATCTTAAATGTTTTGGGGTGCCCCAGACATATGTCCAAGGCTGTATGGAGACATCAGTTAATAAACGAAATGAGAAAAATGAAACTTACACGCCAGAAATAACAATCATGGGATTACAGGTTAAAATAATTGCGGGAAATGGAAAAACAGAAAATATCGCAATCCATATTCAACGGTACCTTTTAGTATTGCTCTGGAAGGAGTTATCAACGCTTTAAATTTAACCAAAATCAACGAAGGTTAATTCCAGTTGATCGTCTCTAATTGTACCATCTGCAAAATGTTAACTTATTGTCTTCTCATTGAAAGGTAACCACTTTAAACAAACACCTTTGACTCCATACCTTTCAAGCTCGTAGAATAGAAGAACCAATTATTGTTGTAAGTCTAAAATATAATAATACTTTTTGTTCCTTCCTTAAAATTCTTGCTGTGTAATTGATAAGTCCTCTATTTAGTCCTTATCTTACCTCTTTCCCGCTATGGTATGACTTTCGTTTCTCATATTGCCTTGCTTATCTTATTTTCCTCCATTCTGCTTAGATGAGCAAAATCACTTTA
>LR736865.1:9286016-9343788 GCA_902654985.2 Oryctes borbonicus
ACATTTACGGAATATTCTGCAACATGAATGGATTAATATTCCACAATTCGTTTTAACAAAACTTATCGAAAGAATGCCTAGAACAGTTCGAGCGGTGATTAAGAGCAAAGGAGGTTTTTTCGATGAAAAAAAAATATAATGTTCAGTATGTTATATTAGGCCAGAATAACTTTTTATTTATTTATTTCTGTCTTTTTTACCTGTACATACAATAAAATTGCATTTTGTTTTTAGTTTCCTTTGTTTCTGTAACCTTTTCATGTTTTTTACCAACCGACCGAACTTCTCTGAACGGCAGTGTACATTGGAACTAGCCAAACGATTATGCTATTTTAATACGGTCTATTAAAATCTTGTTTAATAGAAAACCTCTTACTCTGAATAGGTAATAGAAATTGCTATTTCTATCGATAAAATAAGACTAAGATCGTTTAGGTGAACCGATCCGTCGTGAATTTCATTTTAATTTAAGATGACACAGCAGGTATAATGAAGCAATATATTTGTAGGTCTTTGTTAGAAAGGAGTGTATTGCGAATTTGATGAAAGCATATTTGAGAAATGGAAATTGGTCTTCAGAGATGTTGTTGAATTTTATATTTTAACAACTTGTTTGGATCTTAAATAAATATTACAAGAACCTTTAACAACAAATGATTTCTTACATATTTTAAGCCAAATGTTGTTTGGTTACTGCTGGATTGAACGTGGAGGTCCTATTAGTTCACCTGACCTGATTTAACTACTCTGTCTCAATTCAGATAAAAAAAATTTATATTTTCTTTCGGCGTGATAACTTTTTTGGGGGAACAGGGACAAGCAAAACAATTATAGCAAACGAAATCACAAAAGAAGAGGATAAGGGAGGAAGACCAAGAGGGAAGTGGGACGACGTGGCGGCGAAACGTTTGGAGGGGTGGGGAGTGAAATGGAGCAGTGGAAAAATGTTGGCGAGTAACAGGAAAAACTGAGCAAGATTTGTGCATCAGTGAAGAGCAATGAAGCCTGACACCTTACGGTTTACAAAAAGGCTTTATCGATTGTACGTATTATAATTTTTGTCACGAAATGTACCCATTGCGTGTAAATGTTATTATTACATTTACTAAATTAAAAGAAACTTGCGCAATAATCCGGGACAAAATTAATGTATTCTTAGCGTGAACAGAATATTAATTTAGTTAATATCGAAATTAATTCCAACAATGCAAAAAATTCCCTCATTATGCTTTAGATGAATAACTCAGGGAAAACCTCGTCGCGTTGTACGCGAAGATAGAAGCCATGCTGTTAATGACTTTTATCTCTTATTATAGCCCACCAGCTGCAACTGTAATTGGCCATCTTTTCGGGATATCCCAGACACGAGACGGCGGGTGATGTTTATTGTTCGTAGTGTGCTCGCGAGACATGTCTTTTTTTTTTTAACGTACACTGAATGCTAATTAATTAAAACGAGTTATATGCGTCATCGTTGTTACCAACAATTTTATTCAACCGAAGAAAGTCTTTTTGCGATGGCTATTTTAATAAATTAATAAGCCTTTTTTCTGATGAGGATTGGACATAGTTTGATGAGCAATATTGAACACCTTGTATATTCTGACACTATGTCAAGATAAGCTGGTAGTGGAATCGGCCTATTCCACGTAACTTTCTTTTTTTGTGCATCCTTATTTTCCCAATCTCGTGGGTCTCGTACCGGTCTAAAGATTTTTTATAGCCATTCTTTTCCATTTGTTCCCAGGAATTTAATAATTTCTGGGTTTATTTTGACGGTACCGCAGGCTTTATCTGTTTTAATTTTCATTAATGCTTCTTCTAATTCTCGTATCGTAATTTCTTCTATTGTTTCCTTTATTTCGTCTTTTCTCGTTCTTTTTCGTCCTGAATATTTAGTTCCTTGTTTTCTTATTTCTATACTGTGCAGCACTGGTGTAGAATATCGGGAGACTCAATATTTCTTTCTCTCAACACCACTTTAACGGGACCCCAATTTCTGGATTTTCTAAGACCTCAGCTGCCTTTTTTACTTGAGAATGTTAATTTGAGTTTGGGACAGATAGTGTATTCTTAACAAAACGGCGCCCCTGCTCATGGTAAGCGACCATCTGAATAGAGTATTTCCGAGGCGATGAATAGGTACTGATGGTACTATAGGATGGTCAGGTCGTTCTTCCGATTTAAGGGGGATCGTTTGCGCCAGCACAAGGCCAGAAATTTTACGATGTGTAATCAGTAGAGCCTTAATTAGGCGTTATCTAAAATGTGTAGAACGTGATGGAGGAACTGAATATAATTTCGTTTTCACTTAATGTAACATGCATGTACACTGCCGTTCAGAGAAGTTCGGTCGGTTGGTAAAAAACATGAAAAGGTTACAGAAACAAACGAAACTAAAAACAAAATGCAATTTTATTGTATGTACAGGTAAAAAAGACAAAAATAAATAAATAAAAAGTTATTCTGGCCTAATATAACATACTGAACATTATATTTTTTTTTTCGTCGAAAAAACTTCGTTTGCTGTTAATCACCGCTCGAACTATTCTAGGCATTCTTTCGATAAGTTTTGTTAAAACGGATTGTGGAATATTAATCCATTCATGTTGCGGAATATTCCGTAAATGTTCTTGTGAAGTTGGGCATATTTTTCGGATCCTCCTGTCCAGTTCATCCCACAACAACTCTGTAGGGTTCAAATCTGGGCTTTGTGGGGGGCCATGTCATTACTTTCAGGGTGTGCTGTTATTCTTGCTCCTTTAGATAGTTCTTACACACTAACGCAGTGTATTTTGGGTCGTTGTCATGCATGAATGTAAAGTTACGGTCTATCATACGCAATCCTGATGGCACTGCATGATTCTGGAGTATTGCAAAATAATTTTCCTTCCTCATTACACCCTGCACTCTGCATAAATCTCCCGTCCCAGCGAAGGAGAAACATCCCCACACTAACACAGAACTACGCCCTTGCTTCACTGTTGGCACGATGCAGTTCAGGATCACTTTTCGGTTTTAGATCTTCGGACATAAACTCGTCGATTTTGCCCAAAAACCTCAAACTTTGACTCGTCACTCCAAAGCACGTGTTTCCAATCATCTAACGACCAATCTAGATGAGAACGGGCCCACTGTAGCCGTTTTGCTCTGTTGCCCCGACGTAATAAGGGTTTTCGAATGGCAATGCGTCCATGAAGGTCCGCTTGTTGGAGTCGACGTTCTACCGTATTCGCCGAAACTTGTTCTTCACGGCCGCGATTGACTTCGGCTGCTATTTGTGGCGCTGTTAATTTTCTATTGCGTTTGCTTAAAAATACAATTCTCAAATCTTCAGCTTTTGTTGTTTTCCTAGATGCTCCAGGACGAACACGATTTTCTATAGTTCCAGTTGTCCGATATCGCTTTACGATGTCATTTACTGTTGAACTTCTCATATTTATTTTTTCAGCAATTTGTCGCCCCGAATATCCTTCTTCAAACAGCGTAATAATGCGTGAACGTTTTTCTACACGTGCCACGTGCCATTTTGAATTAATTTTTTTTTAAACTTTCGCGCAAAAACGACAGACGCACACCAACACACGTTTAACAGTAAAACGAAGCAAAGTTATATCTTTACGCCTGCGATAAATAAACAAGAGTGATGCTGCGGTATATTTCCTAAATGTATTGTTCGTTAATAATCCCCGAACGGCCCGTTTCAACAGATCGGTACTTCCGGGAAATTCTTGGAATGATAATAAAAGCGACTTTATTGTGGTTGTCGCAATATTTCCACTTTACATAATAATTTATGGCTTTAATCCCTTAGAAAAGAGTGTACGCTTAATATTTTTCTAATTTTATGTATGAATAATTGTATACAGTGTGATATAATAGATTTTTATTGTATGACCGAACTTCACTGAACGGCAGTGTTCAAGTTTAATTAAAATTTTTGATAAATCAAGAAAATCTCATTTTCCTAATTTATTTTTTTTTTTTTTTCAAATGAAATTGTGTTCAAACTGCGTTTTCGAAGAAATAAAAATGATAAATAAAGGTCGCAGTATGATAATTAATGAGTATTACGTAAATTGTAAACCTAAAACGACTTGATTTTACGATGCAAAACATTTTCTATATGCATTGTTAGTTCTAGCATAACGTCATACAGTGAGAATAAGAAAATATAAAAAAATATATTACGCGGTTGTTTGGCTACGTGACCCGAAAAATAACCAGTAATGCCACTAGATTTTGAACAATGTGGGCCGCTTTAGATAAACGTGATTATATTACCATATTCGAATTGTCGCAGTAAATCTACAGCATCGAGCGTTTAAATAAATCCGGCTACAAATTGAGAAGGATTTAGTTTGCCCAGACACAAAGTTAATCGGTGATATATAATGTATTTATGTGTACAGCGTACGGCGTTGTGGGCTTACAATTTTGCGAACGTAGATATACGATTAAATAGAGATTATTCACGAAGACACATTACTTCCGGCTAGGCCGAAAGTAGATGTTAACTTCCTTACCTAAGTTCTACCATTTTGCAAGAAAATCAGGTTATTATTAAGATGGCGTAGTCACTTCATAAGCCCGCCAGCAAACCAGTTGCATATTTTGTCGCTAATTTGTTACCCAAGAACTGATTTTGTTGCTCCAGCCGTTGCCGCTTATTACTTTTGTCCTGACCTCAAAACGTTGCGCCCTGTATATATTAAATAAATTCCTTTCGTTTTTCTACCACCTTTAAAACCCTAAAAAAACTGCTATAAATACCATTAAATACATTTATTACTGCATTTTGTAATATTTTAGCTTATTCAATTTTAATATACTTACACTACCGTTCATATATTTGGGGACGATTAAAAAATACAGTTTTTTTTTTCTCTTTATGCACAGATAGATGATGAAATGATTGAATGAAAATAAAGCATTTAACACAAGCATCAAATATAGATTGAAAAATTACTATTTTAATAACGATAGAAGCTACCAGCATTCGCTATGTGCAGACGCACGTTTCGCCGTATTACGACTCATCAGTGCACCTTTGTGGAAGGTGGTAGTTGTAATCTACAAATGCAAATACTTTGCCCTATTTAAAAGAATTATCTCGTCATTCAATGGGCGTTTCTGGCTATGTGAGTAAATCTGTAATTAAATACTATTGTGTATACACTACCGTCCATAAGTATTTAGCCACCTATACTTTTTCTTCATTTTTCGTTATGAATTATTTACTACAGATAATGAGAATAGATACAAACAACTCCCATATATACACTACCGTTCATATATTTGGGGACGATTAAAAAATAGTTTTTTTTTTAATTCGAATAAAAACAAAAAGTTATTTGTAATTTAATTTACTTCTGTACATTGAGTACACTATACAGAACTAAAAATATTCCAAAAAGAAATGTTGTACTAATTATAATTAGGTCTATACGGATTTTTCGTCTATATGTCCACCCTTTGACTTAATTGCTGCGGTACATATTCGTGGCATTCTTAGAATTGAAGATTTCAAAAATAGTGCTGGGATTTCGGTCCATGCTTGCTGGAGCTTTCTCCATAAATCTTGTGAACTAGTCACTCCTTTTTGGCGAATCCTTCTGTCCAGTTCATCCCATATTAATTCGATAGGCGACAGGTCAGGAGACTGAGGTGGCCAAATCATTCTTTTTAAACGATCTTCTTCTTCCAGAGATGCTAGATAGTATCTGCATATACGAGAAGAATGCTTAGGGTCGTTATCCTCTTGAAAGCGTAAAGTTTCGACCTCGTAATCGTTCCCCATTTGGTACAGCATTTTCTTGTAACATTTTGAGATGGCCCTCTTTACGAAGTATTCCCTGTATTCGTACTAAAACACCTACAGCTGTTCCCGGAAAACAGCCCCAAACCATTACGTTACCTCCACCGTGCTTCACTGTAGGTAAAAGACACTGTTCACTTACTCTTTCACCAACCTGTCGCCTAACAAACGTCCTCCGTTTGGAGCCAAATGTTTCAAATTTGGACTCATCTGTCCACAGCACGTTGCACCACTGTTCGAATGTCCATTGTCTGTGTTCTTGCGCCCACTGCAATCTTTTTATTTTATTTCGAACATTCAAATGCGGTTTTCTGGCAGCTACTCGTCCCTTTAAGCCTGCCGCAATTAATCTTCGTTTCACGGTCGAATGCGAAATAGGATTTCTTCGTGAAACATTGACTTGCTGCGTTATTTCCGGAGCCGTTAGGAATCTGTTTCTTTTTGAAACAAGAACCATGAACTGATCTTCAGCAGCTGTTGTCTTCTTTTCGCGTCCAGAACGTTTCTTATCAGCCCAAGAACCCGTTTCCGCCACCCGTTTTAATGTTGTAAATACACCATTTTTCGATATTTTTAATTTTTTCGCAATAACTGCCATTGAGTATCCCCTTCATTACGTAAAGTGATAATAGCAGAACGCGTTTCGATGGAAATTTCTTTTCGTTCTGCCATGACAGCACCACCCGTTTATTACGATAGTTAAATTTAAACTAAACTACTATCAAGATCGATTTTATTTTAAATACAAGACGATATCTGCTTTGTTTGTTGTACTGAGTGTTCTATGAATCTCACATTATTCCTTTGTGGAAATATTTTCAAGTTTACGTTTATAACCCCGTAAAAGGGATTAAGAGGAATTTTGCCTGAGGCTGCGGTAGAATGTAAATGCGTTATAAATTTGATGGGATGGAAGAGAATCCTGTTGTAAATTATGTCCATACATATAGAAATGTGTAACTCTTTCATATAAAACACAATCAATTCTCAATATATCAATTTTGCTTATTTTTCGGAGTTTTTCTTAGTCGTCCCCAAACATATGAACGGTAGTGTATGTTATTTCCTCCGGTAAAATGAAATTGTGCTGAAGAAACAGTTGTAAAACGCTAATCTTTTTGTTGTTATAGATCGTCTTTTATTTTATTTTTTTTTTTGAGAATATACGGGGATGAACGATACTGATGTTGACTGCCAACGTTTCCTTGGTTTCGCGACAAGGCACTAGAGGTTTTTGTTTTACCTTTCTCACAATTAAAGGGTCTTTTTTAGCAATTGTTCCATTTTTTCCCTTTTTTCGCCCACGACCTCGTATATTTTCCACATATATTTGCAAAGATAAAAGGAGGTACCAGATGATCTTCGTTTCCACTTTACGTAACTTGTATAGGTAGTAGTTAATTAAAACTTGGGTTCCGCGAAAAATAGCGAAAACCCTCAAAGGGTTCCACGACCGGAAACATTTGAAACCTGCTGCTGTACAGTACCATGTAAAAAAAAATCGTGAATTATTTCATATCCTCACACTACTGTATATTCACCACCTTCATTACGCCGGCCTAGCATTTTCTTGCGAACTGTACTTACGTAGGTACTCCAAACCGTACCTAATATATGTAGGAGAAGGCTGGTTTACGCTGAAAGCCAAGTGACCTTGTCGTACCGTATGACCGTGTATACCGTCGTTATTTGTGCGTGTTATTTTTAGCGGATGTGCAGTAATTTGAGGTCAAAGCCCACATTCCGCGGCGAGAGCTGTCGGCATCGGGCGCAGGAGGATAACGCGATCCTATTTAAGCTCGAAAAAACAACGGAGACGGGAGCCTCTTATCTGACGCTTTACAAGGGGGATGCTTTGTTCGAGATTAATCCTTGCACACGTGGATGGATCTGGTTGGAATGGAAGCGGAAGTCCTCGAAATCGTACGCTTTGTTAGGAGGTAACAGGTCGGAAAGCGATGCCTCGTCGAATTTCGTTAATTCGATGCTTGAAAACGGGCAGAGACGACTAGTTTTTCGCGCCGATGCACTTCACGTCGCATAGACAACTTGATTTGCTTCGCACTGGGCGTGCATTTTGGTGATTATGCTTGGATTTTCATGGTTAACTATGATTCTAAATGTTTTGAAGTAGTTCGCGATCTAATTACCATCTACACCATGTATTGGAGCGTTTTTTTTTTTTATTTTGATCCCAAATGATGGTAGACGATTGGCAAATTAAGGTTGGGAAGCTAGCAGAAGTTGCGAGCATCTCGAAAGTAGTTATCATATCCATCGTTGTAGATGAAACTTGGATACATCAGTACAATTCTGAAGCCAAAACATAGTCGAAACTGCGAAAGGTGAATCGGGCCAGAAAGAGGCGAAGATGGTTGTGTTGGCGGGGAAACTGATGGCGATGCATGATAAGCTGAAGGCAGAAATTGCGGAAAAACAATTGCATTTGAAGAAAAAGAAACTTTCGTTTGACTAAGACGATCGCTATGGCAAAAATTCACGATTCGAATTGATAGACCTACCTTATTCATCAGATTTGGCTCTCAGCGACTTTTTTTCCTAAACTCAAAGTTTCGCCCGGAGGACAAAGATTGTCATCAAATGAGGAGCCCACCACCTTCGTAAATGCCTGTTTTGCAAAAACAATATGCCAGCTACTATTTGGACGGATTGAAGAGATGAGGGCACCGGTGGGAAAAATGTATCGATTTACAAGAAATCAGAAATAAAATTGAATTCGGCAAACAAATCCTTATTTCTGTGTTAAGCGGGCAACTATTCAGACTATCCTCATAATTAAACAGGATTCGATTCACTTCGTTTTCGGCAGTTTTTGTTACAAACTTCAAGCGCCTATGCCTCCTAAACGATTGAAGGCTAGCAGACTGAAATTTATTTTTGCAAATATGGGGTCGGAGGCTTACAATTTGCCGTTGTTTAAATTATCGAAATTGCATATTTTCTACATTTCCCTTCAAAAAAGCGCAACTCTCAAGGTCCAAATCCGTCCAATGCTAGGGCGACTCAAAGTTGAGATAGAACTTTTGTCAACTTTGAAGGTCCCGAGCTAAACTAAATGAGCCTAGAAGGTTGGTAATATGGTTTTTCCCAATCGATTCAGCGAATGACGTTCTATTGAAAAATTCCTGGCTCAGAAAGGCATAGTTAGAGAAAAATCCCAAAGAAAACGAGAACGGTTTCGATTTCAGCCCTCGTTTCTTCGCCGATTTTAAAGGCCATGAAACTTCAAACGTCCATAACTCAAAAGCAGCTAAAGATATGGACAAAAGTAAAATTTGAACTTTTCCTTAATTTCCCTCCGCGGAAATTTTTGCCTTCCCAAATCTTACATATTATGTTAAATATATTGTTTTACTAAATGAACAATCAAATTTTATCGTTAAAAAAATCGCTTGTGGAGGGGGCGGGGAGTGGGGGGGGGCACCCAAACAACACGCCTATTCTGTAAAAATAATTCTAAATAAATAGAGGCACCTTTGATTGGTCATTCAGTTTAATTGTTCATTTATTAGAACATGCAAAGAATAACCCCCACTAACATACCAAGCAGAGTCGCAGCAAGGCTAATCGTAAGAAAACACATCACGGATTATCCGAAAACTACACGCTGCCACAGAACGGAGTAAACCATCTAGTTATTGGATATACGCCAATTATTAGACTATCCGCATTTAAATTGTAGGTATCAAGGACCCTTCTGTTTTTTTTTTTAATAATTTATTAACTATTTGGCATTTGCGCAAAGTATTTGGAGCCTATTCGTATTCGACGATTGTTAAAAAAAATGCTTTTTGTGGGTTGACAAGCTTCATTTTTGTTTGCGCAAAAGATTCGTTGGTACTTTAAAATTCCAGTGACAAACGTTATGATAAACAAAATTATCACATTTGTTCGGATAAATATGTTAATAACAAACATAATCTCTTGGAAGTTCCTAATACATAATACCAAACATATTTCATCATACGCAATACCCGCAAGCTATATTATATTAACCATAAACCGTGTACGAGATGCTGTAATGATTCTATTAACAATAGTTCATTACAGATTGCCTCTAGGCCGAGTATGAAAGTTAAATAGAGAGAATTAGTAGGGAGAATGGTAAATTACGTAATAAATTGATGAAGATCGTTCTAATTTAATGTATATTTAATAAACTGTCTGTTATTTGAGTTAATGATTGTTGTATATAAGAACGATGTAGACAGCTTGCTTTGGGGCTGCTCAGGTGATTTTTTTTTCTTATTTTTGGGGATCATGCAAAAATGTTGACTTCTTGGACATTAGTTCGCTTTAACCGGCTTCGTTATAAGCGAATGCTATGGCCTCTCTATGATTTCTCTTCTTATGTACACTACCGCCCATATTAGTTCGGACACCTAGTAAAATGTTGTAAACCCTACTAAAAGATAATATAATTGGGTTTATATACAAATAACATATTTATATTAGGTCCTTTATGAAGTTTATAACCAATTGTACAGGCAAACTTCCAAGAAAATCGATTAGAGAGTGATTAAAAATCTATTACATTTTATGACCCAATTTTCAGAATAATCCTCAACGGCACAAATAGGATTATTTTTGGATCAATACTGCAGGTAATAAATTTACAATTTACTCTTTGGGGTGGGAGCAGGCCACCCGAAAGTTTATTGTGTATTGATAAATGCTTTCGTTTCTAAATAAACCCGCTTGCGCGTGCGTTAGTGTTAATAGCGTATTAAAGTTATTAAAATGCCGAGAGGAAAACCGACAAGTTTAGAAAAGCGCTCTGTAATTGTTGCTTTTCATCAAGAAGGTTATTCAGTGCGTCAAATTTCCGAAAAAATACAAGTTAATAAATCGACTGTTAGTGATATCATTCGGAGACATCAACGCACGGGCAGTTTAAGAGATGGGGCGCGTTCAGGTCGTAAGAGAATAACAATTCACGCCGACGATGAGCGTATAAAATTGCTGAGCAAGCGAAATAGGAGACTGACAGCACCAGAAATCGCGACCGTACAAGAAAAATTTCTGTTGCTACAGTGAAAAGAAGATTAAAAGCTGCAAATCTTCACGGCCGCATTGCAACAAAAAAAACTTACTTCGACGGGGAAACAGGCAAAAACGGCTACAGTGGGCAGAAACACGTATAAATTGGACAGTGGATGATTGGAAAAGGGTGCTATGGACTGATGAGTCAAAGTTTGAGGTGTTCGGACAATCAAGGCACGTTCTTGTAAGAAGAGCGAAAGGCGAAAGAATGTTGCAGGATTGCGCAGTGCCAACTGTTAAGCAAGGAAGAAATTCTGTGCTTGTTTGGGGTTGTTTTTCCTCCGCCGGTACAGGAGACTTGAAGCGTATCGAAGGTATTTTGAGAAAAGAAGGTTATTTAGAAATACTGCAAGAAAATGCAATACCATCGGGGCGACGTCTAATCGGCGAAAATTTTGTATTCATGCGGGACAACCGACCCCAAACACTCAGCAGTGATATGTCAAAATTTCTTAAATGAAGAACAAGATAATGGTACTTTACAAATAATGTCATGGCCGCCGCAAAGCCCCGATCTAAACCCCATCGAGCTGTTATGGGATGAACTGGACAGGAGGGTCCGAGAAGTATGCCCTACCTCCGTAGGCCACCTGTGGAACATTTTACAAGAGGAATGGACTAAATGCCAAATAGAATCCTTGAAAAACTAGTGCAGCGGATACCTCGGATCGTGAAAGCTGTTCTTCGCGCAAAAGGGAGTTTCTTTGATGAACGGAATGTTTAAGAAGTTTTTGTTTATTTTTCTCGTTTTTTTTTTAATTTATTTGCGTGTCCGAACTAATATGGACGGTAGTGTGTGTAAATTTATATTAAGATTGAATAAGCTAAAATATTACAAAATGCAGTAATAAATGTATTTAATGGTATTTATAGCAGTTTTTTTTTGAGCTTTAAAGGTGGTAGAAAAACGAAAGGAATTCATTTAATATAAACAGGGCACAGCGTTTTGAGGTCAGGGCAAAAGTAGTAAGTGGCAATGGCTGGAGCAACAAAATCAGTTCTTGGGTAACAAATTATTTTCTCGTTTTTTTAACATTTTACTAGGTGTCCGAACTAATATGGGCGGTAGTGTATATGTTCTTTAATAAAAATAGTACATAATGTAGACGCCACCTCCAAGTTAAATATAAGTCATCTTCAAACAACATTAATTTTTTGCAAAATGCACCCACCCTGCGATTAACTCATTATACAGGATATTCCAAAATCTCCTACAACCTCAAACACCCCTCTGTGCAATGCTTGAAGCTTTAATGGGATCTAGTTCATTGTGAATGCGGTTATTGTGAATCACTTTCGTGTACTCCTGTAGCGTGACTAACCGACCTATTTGTGTCGTTTTGAACATCGGCGCATCGTAAGTAGTAATTTCGAAGGTATTTAGATGAAGGAGGGTACACGTCGGTATGAATGTACGAATCGGTTTTGGCGAGCCGCACACATCAATGAACTCGATTCTCCATCGTCACGTATTCGTCATCGATTCGTGAGTCCCCTACGTAATTAACCTCTGTATTTACTTATTCGGACGTGGTGTGGTAATGATGAATATTCGGCGCGAGTGTCAACGACAGCATGTCATCGTTGCGCGGCCTGAATGGTGATGATTGCGCTCGATAAGGACTAAGGAACATTGACATACTAATAAACAAAAAGAAAAATATGCGATGAGCGATGAGACGTTAAATAAAGGTACCTAACAATAATAGAGTTAGGCTAGGATGTGCGATCTTAAGAATAGGATTACGGTAAGGAGGTTTTAAGGAGATTTATTGAGAAATAATGTTCGCCACTGTTTCGACTGTGCCTTGTCTTCAGGAGTGTATTGGTGTGCCCAAGACCCTAAAATTCCGATTTATTTCGCCTCAACTGCTTCAATTTCTCACCCGTCTTCAGTCAGTGTACGACAAACACATTCTTTCAAGATCAGCCTCTGCTATCTCTGTCACCTTCACGCAACAGTCGTCTAGCACTATTTGGTGAACTTTTTCTGATGTTTATGTCTGATTTTATAGAAGTACTAACATCAACTGACACAAACGACTGTTAAACAACAACTGAGCGTCCAACATGGCTAAGTATCTGTCAACGCATGCGCAATTATATAACCAGAATATTTTTGACTAGTAACGACATCTTCAGGTTGAGACTTGGAACTTTTCAGATTATCCATCTTACATAGATTTATGTAATGAGAAAATGTTATCAACTAAAATCTCTAAATTTAATTTTTGTTCTCCTTTTACAGAACGATCAACTGAAAGAAGCCCTCGAAAAGGAACGGAAGAGCATAGGCAAATACCTAACTCAAATACAACAACGACCGCATCGTTCAACGGAAAGCAGCAGCACATCTGCGGACTCGGATAAACCACCCCAATGCGCGATGACGCTGCCGGGTAGCCATCGAGACAATGCGACGACCCTCAGTTCGCAATTCCAGAAGGCGATGCACCACCTGGCTACCTGCAAGCGGAGGAAATGTTCGGTTTGCGCTTACACCAGAGCCGTTTTCGGCAATATCTCCAAAGGCCATAATAACCAGAAATATGAGTAAGTAAATTTTTGTTTTCGCCGGAAACTAGTCTTCGAAAAAGTCTTTTCTCTCTTGTCTTAAGATTGGGATTTAGTAAAAAAAAAAACAAAAATGGGATATGAAAGAAGAAATTTACAAAAATTTAATGGCCGTTTACATTAAAAACACTTCGCACTTCGACATCGAGAGGTTTAAATTAGGCAATTCTGCAGACCACAATGCAGGTCCACCTCTTCCTACCCATCTTCCCCCAAAAGTTCCGCTCTCTAACAACTACCAAAAAGTGCCACACTGCTGAAACGACATTCGTTGCCTTTGGTTCAAAGGAACATCGTCTAAGAGCGCCTGCTAATCAGTAACCTGTTGTCAGGGTTTCATGGGGAGATCTATCACTTTCCCAGTGAAAAAAAGAATATCAGTAGCAAAGTTGGGACGCTTAGCGTCATTGCTTAGAAATCAGCGGCAGAAAAACAAGCAAGCTTGATGGTTGGGTCACTAATTCCTACTTCGGCTGATATTCTTCCCAAATTCGTCTTCAGATTCTTCCCTACCCCTGCTAAAATTGTCTTTCCTGCCTCAGCAGCGCCTTGATTGTATTAACCGAGAGAACTGTATTCTGGGCCCCTGTCACATCGATAAGTGTCGGAAGAAAATATAAAATTTTATTAATTTTTCTCTCATTTATGTTACATTCTTTGCACTGCATATATAATTTTTTTTCTTTTATTTTATCCTTTTCCAGGAAGAAATTATTCTCGTGCTTACAAACGCCATTCCTGGAGATGAAGAATCTTATCCGACCGCCGCCATCCCCCATCCACGGCGAAGGCGAGAGTCTCTCGGAATGGTTCTGCGAGTTGGGGGCCGCCGAGCAAAGCGAATGCTCTCCCTGGAGCATTCCTTCTAGCCTAGCGGAACTGGCCGCCATCAGTTATATGGACGACACCTCCGAGACGATGTCCCACAGTTTACCGAGCGAAGAATCCGATGGTAATAAGCATGTAATGCCGCCTATCGGCAGTAATAGAGGTAATGATTATATCAACCGCTGGTATACCGGAAGTATGAATATAACCATGATAGATTTGGATCCTGTGTTAAATTTTAAAATTAGTTTATGCAACATATCCGATCCCTAAAATCCCTAAAAATAAATGCTGCATTTTGGTCCATGCATGCTGTTACTCTTCGCATTAATTCCTGATGAGTGGCATGAAAAACAGATCTTGCAGCCAAAAATATCTCGTGGTGGGTACCTAAAAGGACCGTCCATCGATGGACAAACATTTCAGTAAGAATATTTAATACGCCACGTGTGTTATCCGGGGGAGCCCCGTCCATTTAATACTGTGAATTCCGCAGTTTTTCTTCCGGTAGATGACGTTTTAAGCCCCAGTTCTGCACAATAGTCGGGTATTTGGTAACATCACCCACTGTCATAGTACGCGATCTAGGTACCAGGAGTTTGGTTCTTTTTTGTGTTTTCGTAAACGAACCAAAATCTACGCCATTTCTTTTTTTTTTTGCGGTACTCCCATCTATTTAATTCGTCCAAATAGCAACCTTAATTCGACGGTCGTTTAACCCCATTTGGTAAATTTTGATGGTACCGCTAGTGGTTGTAGCTTTCGGCGATTCCGAACGGACGCCACTGAACGTTCTGGTACCATCGGAAAAATTGATTCGCAACAGCATATGCTTGAACCTTTGAACAAACTGTATTATTTACAAAACGTTTCATATTTGGCAGGTTTCGGTAGTGATTCGGGATTTTCTTCGGACGCCTGCGGAGAATGCAAGAGCAACGCTACCACCCCGAAAGAAAAATTTAGCCCTAAAGCCACGTTAGACGAAGCGGACTGCGTCAAGCTGACCAGGACCAAATGGACGGCTTCTTTCAGGAAACTGATTAGTCGAATTAAGAAGTAAATCGATACGAAACACTTACGGAAGGCGTAATGTTTAATTATGATAACAAGAAATCCCGTACAGGGGCTGGTAATTAGGCAGGATTGATAACTTCTGTAAATTTAATTACGAGAATCTAAATAAGATTGGACAATAGAAAACTCCGCCGTAAAATTTTGTACGAAATCGTTTTATTGAAGGCGACATCTTCAAGAATACGCCCAATCATAGTAAATGGAATTGAATTTCGGTGCTGGACACAATTTATGTAGGAAGAAAAAGTTAAGACGAATGAGATTTTATTGGATCGCTACCTTATCGTTTATATTTTCTATCATTTGATATTAGAATTTTATATAAATAGTTAGACAAAAAGACATTTTCGAGGAAAACAATCAGTATTTTTCTTACTAAGCTTTGCCGTTTATCTTTTTGTGAATGTTATTAAAATAATTCGCTGGTACTTGTCAACTAACGGCACCGGTTACAGGGTGATTCAAACTTGCCACGCACGACAATTCGACATTCTTTTTGTTTCCGTTGTATAGTACAATGTACCACAATATACAAGGAAAATACGCAAGAAAATCGAATCGTCCAGCGCGGCCCTCTGTTACGTATCGCACATCGCTGCTGGTAATAGTATATAATGGCCAATTTAATTAAAAAAAGTGAATTTTTTAGATTGAAGAAATCAAGTTGGTAAATTATGAAAATTCGTAATTTCCGGCGTAATTAAATATTTTTAATTTCGTCCCAGTAGAGAGTCGAACCTGACATCTCGCGTTTGTCCGGCCGGGCGTGCTAACCACTACACTATGGGAACCTTATGCTAGTTACCAAAGAGTAAACGTTCCTGGCCATAAGGCTCCCATGGGTTAGTCGTTAGCACGCTGGTCCGGCAAACGGGAGATGTCGGGGTTCGATTCCTTTGCGAGACAAGGGTTTTTTTAATTCGTCGGTCTTTAACATTTCGAGGATAGGAATTGTACTCGAGTATATCTGATCGCTTAACCGCAAGCACTTGGCAAGTGCTGTGCTGTATGCTAAAGGCTAAAGTATAGACACTCCGCACCACAAATTAATTTAGAACATGTTTTGGGGAATTCGTAGGTTCCCATTGCGTGATTGACGTTGGGAATCCAGTCTGCTGCATTTATTATTTATTAAATTGACAATGGTAACAACTATAAAATCTTCAATTTTTTTTATTAAATTAACCATTACATGCCACTAAAATTTAACGCTAAATCAGCAATGTTAAATCAGTGATACACTTACCGGTGGTAGATGAGTGACATCACTCTGTACCGAATCTGAATCTCGAATCAAGACCACCATATGCTAAAAAAATTAGATTGCCAAGGCCCATATTAGAATTTTCCCCGAATTGTTCAAATTTGGCACCAGTGTACAATTCACACAAAGATTAAAATATAACAAAAAAACGCCCTCTACAGTCTTTAAATTCAAAACAAAATTTTTTCAAATTCTTCCATAGCACATGGCATAATAGCTCAAAATTTAAGTTCTTTCGTTTGTTTTTTGTAATGTTGCTTTATAATTGTTGGTGATCAAAGTTTATACTACTCCGAAAGGGCATCTAGATCTGTTTTCTTATTTTTGTTTTAATTTTAACGAAAAGACAAGAATTTCAATGAGATTTCATCATTCGTAGGTTTCTCCAACCCTTGCCCAAGTTATATTCTAGAATGAATTTAAGATCATAATATAAGGCAACATTATAATGTTTCCCCCGCAAGATGTGATTTTAGAGCACATAATTAGCATTTTTTGAAATAAAGCTTAAGCACAAAATCCATGCATTTATTCTTTGCATTTCGAAATGGAGCATAGTAACAAAATGGCAGCCAATTGTGTAGCAATGATTTTAGATTCTAGTTATATAAATAGGAGAAAAAGTAAAATGACCGACTGACTTTCGTTCATATGTTGTTTATTTTATATTTTTTACTTTTAATCTAATAGTAAGTAACTTAGTTTGTAGGGGTAGGTAGTGTTCAGGTTAAACTTGAGCTCGAGCTAATTTGGGGGAAGTCCATAAACTTTTTAATGATTTAAATTAAAGTATGTAGGTTTATTTCATACGATATAGTAAACATTTTTCTCACACTACAAACTGCCAAATAAATATCTTCAAGATGAAATGTACAAATTTCAATATTAAATAATTAACTTTACGTTTAAGTTTATGGGGCTTCCCCTAAAACAAAACAGCAACTATTAAATTTTTGTTTATTTACAAGCATTACATTTCATTCCCCAAGAATTAAAAAAAAAAGACAAAAAAATTGGCATCAATGTAAGTGTTCGTAAAATAACCCTGACGATGATGATGATGATAATAGTCTTGTAGTTATTAAGAATATAAATTAAAGAAGAAGTCCGATCCACCATAGCCTGCTAGATTTAGAATATGTTATCCTCGATGTGTGTAATTTAAAAAATGGAATATTCTCCTATTCAATACTTGCCAACATTTTGTGTGTGTGGTAACCCCTTAGAAATGAAAAATTACCAAATCTTGAATAAAATCGATTTAAATCGTTGCCAACTTTCTAAAAAAATTATATACATAGAGTTAGAGATGCTTAAAACAAATATTATTAGGGGTATTTTAGCTAATGTATAGGGAAATTTATAACGTAATAACGAAATTTTTATGGCAGATCTTTAATATGTTGGTAACATTGCTTTAAGTGAATAAATTCTAATTAAATAGCGAATTTAGTACAATAAATATGGCTGGTATTCATATCGAAATTATAGTGCACGCAGGTTTTAGTTAAACGTCGAAAGATTTTTTTTTTATGGGAATCTTTTCGTAAATAAATTAATACAACAAATAGAACAAATTGTAAGGTAAATCAAATTTTGTTAGTCTGTGAGAAAACATAATTATCTCTCATTGAATAAAGTAAGCTGCATTATGAAATAAGTGAACCCTCATCTTTAAGGAAATGCTATGAATCCCAGCCTGAGATCATATAACCGTCGAGTGAAGGAATTGTAAGGAGACGCAACAAATGGGAAGAAAAGGAAGAATTAGGAATAAATGTGCATCCTTTTCTGTTCTCTCTCTAGACAAAAATATTTGCCGCTAAAGTGCAGCTCTTTATAGATATTTTTAATAAACCTTGAACAATGACTCACAGGCAGCTGGTGAATACGAATAAAATAAGGAAATACGTTATTTTTGTCTTTGCAGATTTAAAGAACAATTGTATCTATTAGCCGCTTGAGAAATTGTAAATTATTATAGTGTGTTCCGTTTTAAGAGGCAATATAATGTATACAGGGTTTTTGAAAAATATGTGTCATTTGTGATATGTAAAATAAAACAAAAATATTAATCGGTAAATCAATTGTTTGGTAACATTCATTTATTTAACTGTAGCTAACAAAATAATTCAAATTTCTAAAACAACAAGAGCAGTAAATAAAACAATATAAAGAAGGGGAAGATAATTGTAAATTTGATAGGTTTTTCGTGGTTAGTGGCAGCCAATGTGAGAAGATCAAAAAAGAGACGTCTAACGTTTCGACAACATTTATGTCATCTTCTTCAGAAACTACAATTCACAATTGAGAAGAATAAATATATCTGCAAATTATTATTTTCTTTAAATTGTGTATATAAATTTCTTTTGTTATTTTTTTTTGTTTATAAAATTGATTAAAAATTGTAATTAAACATTTCGCGTTATTAAAAAAAATCCTTTTCTCAAGCTACAATTACAAAATTATTTATGTTCTTTGTTGGTTCAGAAAGGTAGGCGATTTCAGGAACGTCGCCCTATACAGGGCGTCTCAACTGGAACTACATTGATCAATAAATAAAATATACATAGGAAAATTCCGACGACTTGGTAATATGCTATAGCCTATGTGTACTATCGAACTAATATATTTTTAATAAATTTTCGCTTCCGGTTATAGCGGAAGTAGCTGTCAACATTGTGATTGTAAATAGAACATTGTACATTTTTGAATCTGTAATTCAATTTTGATAAGACAACTATTGCTGTTGCTATTTCTAACCATATTTGGAATTTTTTGAACATTTTTGGCAGATAGACGAGTGAATGTAAACATTTATAGCTGTGAAGATGTAACGTGAAAAATTGAAATTTTGCAGAACTATTGACCATGTAATATTACAACCCGAATGAATAAAGCGATATGAGGAGCAGGCGATTCCTTTGCAGCTCGGTAACTACAAAAACAGAAACTGTCACCAAACACAGTTAAACGAATAATAAAGAATTTTAAAAACTTCGGATACGTCAAGGCGAAAAAGCATGAACGTATACCGTTGATGGCAGAAAAAAACGGGTTCATCAGTGCTGTTTTGTAATGATCATGACTAACTTAGATATAGATATACAAAATTGGATGAAATTTTAAAGTAAATTGTGCTACAATACAAATTTTTTAAAATATCGTGAACAGTATCAATTTCAGATGCGACATTTTTGTTGTATTTTTTTTTAAGAGAAATTCGATAAGAGCAGGGAAAATAGATGTATTTAATAAATTAAGTTTTTACACTTCTTACATTTGAAAATTTAATCGTACTTATCGGACAGCCTGTATAATGTTCTCGAATAACAGCGGCGGTGGGTGAACAGGTCGCATACAATGATTCGACTCACTCGTATATTCCCGTTGCATAGTAAGCAGCAATATGCACAGTATGCAAGGAAAATACGCGAGCCAGGCGAATCACTTTTAGCGGCCTCCCATTTACGTCATCACCTACCGCCGCTGAATACTACCCTATATTGTCAACAGTTCTGCAAAATTTCAATTTTCCGAATTACTCACTTATAGCTATAACAGTTCACATGCACTTGTCCATCTCTCAAAACTTTTGCAAATATTTGAAATATGTTAAGAAATAGCATGAAACAAACCCTAAAATTGAATTAGGAATTCAAGAATGTAATAATATATAGGTGTTCCATTCACAATAACAAAATTGACAGCTACTTCCGGTATAACCGGAAATGCGAAATTATTAACAACATTTTTGGTTCAATAGTACACACAGGTTATTGCGTATTGCAAAGTTATTCGATGTTCGCATACCGTTGCATATATCGATCGATGCAGTTCCCGGTGAGACAGGCTGTATATATAATGCCTAGGTACTAACGAGAAACATTAAAATTTTGCCAGTTTTATCTAATTTCGAAAAAGAATATTTTAGCTACTCCGGATAAAACAATATCCAATATCCGCATAATCGTGATTAAAAAAAAATTATTTGCCTGGCTGTACCTCACAGGATCTGCGGTTTTGCTTAATAATTTACGTTTTATTATTTATTAGAATGTCTGTTGGCTTAAAATATTTCTCGCAGATTAATTTATGTCTTAATTTATCGACGTCTATCATTACAATATTAATATTGCCGCGATTTCGCATCCACTCTCCCACTATTCCCATCTACGTCACAGGAAATTTGAAAAAACTTATATTCTTATCTTTTTTTTATTATTTTTGAAGCAATTTACATAAACGCACATATAATTCGGGGCAGTCATCTCTCTGGAATTGCTATATTAAACCCAATCGATGCTACTGCTACGCTAGCTCAAGAGAGACTGAACGAGCTCATTTTTATGGGATTCGAAAATCTCGGTTCCCATTCGACTTGATGCGCCATCTACATGTCGAATGCTGTTTTGGTCCCCCTTGCGTCTCTTTATAATCCCTGCACTCAACAATATAACGATATACGGCATCTAATGATCACCTGCACCAACGTTCAAATTTAATCTCGGATTAAGTTAATCTGTCACTTAATTGAACGGCTGCAATTGTTGTCGCTTTTAACTTAATTCTAACTTAAATAATGATAAAATAAGGAGATTCCTAGGGTGCCAAAAGGGGTTTTTTTTTAATAATATTTAACTAATAGAAAAAATGCGGTTATAGGGGGTAAAATCAAATAATTAGAGGGGAGCACACGTACGTCACTTTTTTAATTATATCCTAGAAAAGTGTATACATTATATATTCTAAATTTTTGACGAACTGTTATTCTTGTTACTATTATATTTTATATGTGAATATACGTATGTTTATATTCGTCGAATCATATAATTTTTTTTTTTCTATATGTATTTACGATTATTATAAATTATTTTGTTGATCGAAGGAAATCAAATGATGTTATTTTAAGTAATAATTATTAACTAATTATAATATCAAGCTAAAAAATGTACTTAAAATATGCCTTTCTTATTTGTAAAAATATTTTTTAAATTAATTGTATCGATGTGTTTATTTTTGTAACTTCATGTTGTACTTTTAATCCGCTCACAACAAAAACAACAGAAAAACTGGATATATTAATAGACGACTTGTAGATTTAACGAATTTTCATAACAATCATTTCTGCCTGTGTTATATTGTTTCGCAATCAATGAAATTAACATTCCATGCTTATTGTATTCGTAAAACCTTCTACGGTGTTAACAAATTCTTCTGACGGCCAAAAACAAAAGGACACATATCAATTTTATTATTGTATTATTATTTTGCCGGAAAATAAGTTTACTTATTTCGCAATGTGATAAATATATATGATTTCGTAAAAAGTGATTGCGTTTTATTTATCCAAATGTGTAATGAGGAGCTTCGAGAGCTTCGGAATGTTTCCGGCCAAGCACGTGGATGGTAAATAATTTCGCAACGTGGTCCTGCTCGGTAGTGTAATATTGGCGTATTTGTTCCTAAATTAAATAAATGAATCGTTGTTTAACAAAGTAAACGCCTGATTACACCGAATCATCATTGTACATAAATCAAATAAGAATTCTTTGTATTTTGTAAATATTTAATTTTTACGCCGTTGTAAGTCAAATCCGGATAATCCTTAATGAACCTTTTCACCGTCTTTAATGATAGCTGTTTTCTCAATCTATGTACCTTCGACATTATTAAAAACAAAACACAAGAGTACAGGCGGCAGCGAACTAGATACTGACTAGTGTTTCGCATGCGTGAGTCCGTTCGTTAGCTGCGTCGACGGTGCGCACCCGAATTTACCTACTCTACTAATAAGGAATATATTAGAGATGAAGAAGCTCTTGGTACACATTACTTGAAGATTTAATTTTAAAAGATCTTTCATAAATATGTTTAACTTTTAAAATGGAAGGGATTAACCCAATGTTTTTAAACATAAATTGGTCTTTTACACAATCGTATTTTAATAAATACCCTTGAAGCTGGTGCCAATAGTTTTGATATACACTGCCGTTCAGAGAAGTTCGGTCGGTTGGTAAAAAAACATGAAAAGGTTACAGAAACAAACGAAACTAAAAACAAAATGCAATTTTATTGTATGTACAGGTAAAAAAGACAAAAATAAATAAATAAAAAGTTATTCTGACCTAATATAACATGCTGAACATTATTTTTTTTTTTCGTCGAAAAAACCTCCTTTGCTGTTAATCACCGCTCGAACTATTCTAGGCATTCTTTCGATAAGTTTTGTTAAAACGGATTGTGGAATATTAATCCGTTCATGTTGCAGAATATTCCGTAAATGTTCTTGTGAAGTTGGGCATATTTTTCGGATCCTCCTGTCCAGTTCATCCCACAACAACTCTATCGGGTTCAAATCTGAGCTTTGTGAGGGGCCATGTCATTACTTTCAGGGTGTGCTGTTCTTCTTGCTCCTTTAGATAGTCTTGCACACTAACGCAGTGTGTTTTGGGTCGTTGTCATGCATGAATGTAAAGTAACGGCCTATTATGCGCAAGCCTGATGACACTGCATGATTCTGGAGTAGTGCGAAATAATTTTCCTTCCTCATTACACCGTGCACTCTGCATAAATCTCCCGTCCCAGCAAAGGAGAAACATTCCCACACTAACGCAGAACTACGCCCTTGCTTCACTGTAGGCACAACGCAGTTCGGGATCACCTTTCGGTTTTAGATCTTCGGACATAAACTCGTCGATTTTGCCCAAAAACCTCAAACTTTGACTCGTCACTCCAAAACACGTGTTTCCAATCATCTAACGACCAATCTAGATGAGGACGGGCCCACTGTAACCGTTTTGCTCTGTTGCCCCGACGTAATAAGGGTTTTCGAATAGCAGCGCCCATGAAAGTCCGCTTGTTGAAGTTTTAACGTACTCGCCGAAACTTGTTCTTCACGGCCGCGATTGGCTTCGGCTGCTATTTGTGGCGCTGTTAATTTTCTATTGCGCTTGCTTAATAATACAATTCTCAAATCTTCAGCTTTTGTTGTTTTCCTAGATGCTCCCGGACGAACACGATTTTCTATAGTTCCAGTTGTCCGATATCGCTTTATGATGTCATTTACTGTTGAACTTCTCATATTTATTTTTTCAGCAATTTGTCGCCCCGCATATCCTTCTTCAAACAGCGTAATAATGCGTGAACGTTTGTCTATACTGGTAGGCTTGCCACGTGCCATTTTGAAGTAAATTTTCTTAAAACTTTCGCGCAAAAACGACAGATGCACACCAACACACGTTTAACAGTAAAACGAAGCAAATTTATATCTTTACGCCCGTGATAAATAAACAAGAGTGATGCTGCGGTATATTTCCTAAATGTATTGTTCGTTAATAATCCCCAAACGACCCGTTCCAAAAGATCGGTACTTCCGAGAAATGCTTGGAATGATAATAAAAGGGACTTTATTGTGGTTGTCGCAATATTTCTACTTTACATAATAATTTATGGCTTTAATCCCTTAGAAAAGAGTGTATGCTTAATATTTTTCTAATTTTATGTATTAATAATTGTATACAGTGTGATATAATAGATTTTTATTGTATGACCGAACTTCACTGAACGGCAGTGTACACCTGAAGCTGAAAGAAGAAAGATTATGTTAAATGAATCAAATAAAACTTTAATTAATTAATTTAAAAAAATCATTTATTTATTTTAAACCTAATTCTAAACAAAAATAATCATCTTTACCGCCCGATACTCTCATCCAAATCTGTCAATTACACTTAAATCTCAAAACGCGAAATTATTCAAATATCGTCTATTTATTCGTCTGGTTCGCAGCTATAACGATATTCCATAATTTATTCTGCGGTAATTGCGATAACTGGTTCAAAAGTTCTCCCACATTGCCGTAAACGGAATTCACAGATAGCGCCACTTGTACTGCTTGAGCGTATCGATCTAAGCTCAATTGCAGGTTCGCATCTTCGAGTAGACAACGAATTTTCTCCGATTCGGGCATCTTGTTCACCCTATCAGCGGCGTATTTGAAAATGTAACGAATCGGTGCGGCGAAATGGACATAATTAATAGCTTTCGGTTGACATCCGGCCGGTGTCTCGAGAAGATTATTGAGAAGGCCCAGATGGAGTTTAGCGTATAAATCGGAATTTTTCCTAAAGAGAGGTGCTAAGATGCACCATTTGAATAATCCCGCAATCGGTGTAGTAGATTCCATCACGATGGTACCGGAAGGTAAAGCCGATGGATTCTGTTGGGCGGCTGTACATAGTTTATGATTCGTATTCACCCATAGTACTGTGGTTTCGAGCAGAGATGGCGGTGGGAATTGTACTTCCCCTTTTTTGTCATTATAATAAATCTCTCCAACGGCCGTTAGGAAATTTGCGACAAATTGTGGGGCGCAATCTGGTAGAACGCGCAATCTCTGCGTGGCGTTCGGTATTAATACAAAGTAGTCCTTAACAATCGCCTCCGCCAATTTATTGTAGTTCATAGACGAATCTCCGACTTGCTGCATTAACGCACTAGCCGAAACCAGTACCGATTTCGACGGAACACCGATCGCCACCGAAATCAGCTTGCTCAATATTCGAGACCGCAACACTCCAGTTGTACCGCTAAACAACGACAGAAAAACTGTGTTTTTGAACACCTCCTTCATGTTTCCGTTAAAATATTCGAACAGTACGTCCAGCAACTGTAATTCTTTAATCGGATTTAACGGAGGAAGTTTATTACCTCTCTTGTCGACTTCGCAAAAAAGGAATTCGGCCATTAAGTCTAATGCCAGATCCATTTGGGATATACTCGGACCACGACGGCATATCAGTTGACCTAGAAAATTATAATTAGGTTTGTAATTTAAAGTATTTCACTTACCAATGACATCATTTGATTGTTGACAAAGCAAAAATCCTTAAATCAATAAATATATAAATAATTTACCTTGAAATAAATGTGAATTAGAGAATAAGCTGCGAGTTTATTTATAAATAAAAAATTTTAACTTTCTATTTTTCTTGTAACAATTTTTATGAACACCGCTGTATATGCGAATGGTTGCTGACGTATTAGAAAATGTAAGGTTATGTTTAAACAATCTTGTTGAAAACTTACCGATTTTTGCTAGGGCTTCTTTCGCGCAAGCTGGAAATTCAGTCTTTCTTAACGTTATTTTAATTTCTTGTACACTCATTTTACATTTTCCCTCCAATATTTAGATGCATAAATACAACATAAAAGTTCACTGGCTACGTTACATTGCAAGGCGTCCAAAAGTTGTTGCAAATCACGTACGTCAGATATGATAAATACATGAAAATTACACGGAGGAGACCTTCCTTGCTGAATCGAGATATGCAAAGCGAGGCGTAAAAAATAATCGGAAATACGATTAAAATGTAATTAATAATAAATTTATTATGTGCATAGTAGTGATTGCTCGATACGTCACTAGATGGGGGTGATGGTGGCGGTGATTTATTTACACTTACTTCTGTGTTCGGTGTTGCCAACCTCGACGAAGATTGAAATGGTAGAGAATCATCGAAAATAATCATTAATCTCTCTCTTTGTGAATACTTTTATTTTTTCCTTTTAATAAAAATATTAAAAAGGATAAAAAGCTACTTTTACGTACTTAATTACATAAGTACCCTAGTGCCCATGCTGTCTGACCTAAAAATACAAAATAAAAAATAAAAATGCCTAGCTTTTTTTGCAAATAGAAAATAATAATAAGCGGCAGAACAGCGGTCTCCATATACAGTACTGATAGAGTATCGAATTATTGTGGTGAATGATTTTAAATTCACCGCACAAATGTATTGATGTGTTTTCCTAACTTACCGACCATGTCAGGTTGGCAAGACGGCGGTGTCAAGAATGGAGGTAACGGATTGATGGATATAATAAAGAACTAGTTTGTAAAAGAAAAATGTGTTTTAATTTAAAAACGAGAACCAACTCGGCTACATTATAAGCAATTATTGCCTTTAATCGGTATGAAAAGAGCAGCCAATTTTTCCGTTGATACCCGAGCGTCCAGTGGCGGCCGTAGTACATCAACAAATTGGAGAAATAGAAAAAAAATCATATCGACGGATATCAAACACAGATGCGACATATAAAATTCGTATTTGTAGCCGAGTTGGTTTTCGCTTTTAATTAAAACACATTTTTTCTATTAAAACTAGTTCTTTATTATTTTCTCAATCCGTTACCTCCTCTCTTCATACCGCCGTCTTGCCAACCTCTCATGGTCGGTAAGTTAGGAAAACATATCAGTACATTTCCGCGGTGAATTTAAAATTATTCACCACATATTCATATGTTGTCCTACCACTAAAATACAGTTGGCTTACGAGGGCTCCCAGGCATAGTTTACCAACAACCCCTACACAGAAAAATTCATATCTCGGTTCGTCGAAGATAATTAAAAATGACACTCAAATTTAAATTTCTGAAAAACCATTGATGATACCGCAAAATGGTCATAAGCCCTGAAATCAGCAGGTCAGACTGCATAAGGAACCATCATCAAAATAAATATTTTAAAACATTTTTGAAATCGTCAAATCCTCCGAATTTACAAAGAGATTATTTCATCGTTTGCTTAATTTTCCTATATTTCTCCAACTAACGCTTCATTTATAGATTTCAATACGATAAGTTAAGCTACGAATTTTAGCTTTTTAAAACTTAATTGAAAGCTTAATATTAAGAGCGTAATTTTATTTATCGTCTTGGAAAACTTTTGGTCCCAATCATATGCTGTGAAATCATAAACCAGTTGGGAATTCTTTTCAACCAATAAAAATCACATCTTACTAATTTATGATTTATTGTGGGACTTGGAACAGGTCTACTATTTTTCTATTCGTTTTTCACACATAATAAATTTAGCCCTGCAACTCACAATGCTCAATAGAAACGCTAATTGAGAAAGATTCAAAGAGCATATAAGAAACTATCGCTACGGTAGATTGGACGCGTCGAGTGTAGCACAACATATAAATGAAACCGGGCATAGTATTAAATTAGAAGACTTAAAATTGATTAAAAACGTAACGTCGCCGCGAGAATTAGATACGTACGAGACGGCTTACATAAAAAGTAATAAAAATCTGATGAACGGAGAAAACGGACCGTTGTCGTACTCTGTCCTTTTTGACCTTTTGCAATAGACTGGCACTTGTGTTTATATTTTGGGTTATAAAAGAGATCTTCCCGTCCATCTGGCCGTGTTTTTCGCATGTCGCAGTTTAAGACGCGTAGAGGGTAGAATAGGCACTTGTAAAACAATATTTCTTCTCGGAAGAGGGGATAGTTCACGCATGTTATTTTTCGCACGTCGTAGCTTCAAGGCGTGAAGGAGGTAGAAATAGGCACTTGTAAAGAATGTCTGTTCTAAGAAGTAGGGATAGTACATGCATGTTTAGTTTTAGAAAAAAATTTCTCACATCATTCGGTCACCGGCTGATGATGAGGACCATTCGTGTCCACGAACCGGCCGTCCCGGACTAATTATTATATTACTATATAATAAATTAAACTTGTGTGCTGCGGAGGGTGCCGATATTTATGTATTGTTTACCATACTACGCCACAGTCCTTGCTATTTATGTTATAGATTAGACTAGACAGGCTCGTGCTTTGTCGACTCTCGGGGAAACCAGTAGGCAACACCAACCCATTCGTATGAGACGAATAAACCCGAGTCTATCGAGTCTCTGTTAATTTCTTGAAGCGCATGCTCGTTCCTGCAGGCTTACCCGGCACTGACTATTCAATTAGTCACCAGATGGAGTCACAATATCTGGTTACGGCCAAATTGAATAGTTGATGAATAACATCTTTGCAAGTTTTGACGGGATTCAATTTTTAATTGAGTCTCAACGTTGCAGCATCGAAATAAGTTTCTGTAAATTCTCCAAAATAACTCTTCCGAAATGGCCGAAGGTGAATCTACTGCAGTTGATCTAACACCAGAACTCGAGCTAAAAGATAAAGGTAACTAGAATAAATTTTGTATCTATTCGCAATTAATTTAAGAAATTTTAAATAGGAGATTCATTGGAATGTGCGGTGTGCCTTCAAACATGCATACACCCAGCACAATTACCTTGCGGCCACATATTTTGCTTTCTATGTATCAAAGGCATTGCCAATCAGAGTAAAAAGTGTGCAATGTGCCGTCAGGAGATCCCCCGTGACTTCATCGAACATCCAAACCTGTTACATGCCGATATAGTGTCGGAAATTACTACGAATTACGACGGAACCTATCAGTGGTTCTACGAAGGCCGTAATGGTAAGTATATCCCTTTGTTTTCTGGTCAATTCAGTGGGTGGTACACTTGAAGGATGGTGGAGGTATGATGATCGAACCAGCGAAGATATCGAAGAAGCTTTTGAGATGAATTTAAAACAATTTCAAATTTTAATATGCGGCGAGCTATACATTATTGATCTAGAGGCGAAAGTCCAGTATCCTAAACGTGATTCGAGTAGAAAACGTTCTATTAAGAGGGATTTAAAAGATGCAGCATCTATAGGCGTCGCTGGCTTAAAGTGAGCGTTGTTTACTGGGGAATGGTAACGGCATTTGTTTTAACGATGCGATGCATATGTAATTATTGTTGGTCCTTTTTTTTTATACAATATTAATTTCACTTTTACATATTTAATATATTCTCTAACAGTGTGATCATATTTTAGAATAGGATGTTGTATATATCTAGTGGTTATTTTTTAATAAATTGTTATTTATATAACGTTAAATATTTACTTACCTATCTCCTATTTTCTCGAATCTCAAAAAGATTATTCGTTGCAGAAATTTTAACGTATATTTCCTATTCTCTGGACAGGCGTACTAATCACTACGAACCAGGGTTGTTTAGTATTGAATCACTTAACACGTAGGTACTAAAAGTGAAACGCCTGTTCGGAGAAGGGGAGATAGGTTTGAGTACTCGAAAGGGTTGAAAATTTTTCATGAATTAAAAAAGATTATGTCGGAAAACTTGAGGAAATCGCTGATTTTCACATTTCGCAAAGGAAAAACAAAATAGAGATTAATTTCGACAAGAATTATTGCAGCCAGTCTTTATGCAAAGAGCCAGCTGCGTGGTGTTGAAAATTGTTATTTCTTCAGAAGCACGCTAAACAAATGTAGTGCCCTGTTAGTTTGGATGCGATGCATATAAATAATTTAAAAAACATGAATTTTAATCTTTTCGATTCTATTTATTGTCAATTTATACAAAATTAATTTAATCTCTAATTATTAGATTCGGTGTTATAGGCAACAAACCACAATTTATTTTTTTCTAATTGCATTGTTGCGCCATTATAAGGGTTCTTCACAATACAAAATAAATCGAAGGAACGTGACAAACATGATAAGTTCAATTAACAAAAAAATAATTTTCAACTTAATTTCTAATTGGAAATTGTTGTAAACCTTCTTAGGTTGGTGGCAGTACGATGAGAGAACGAGCAGAGAATTGGAAGCTTCCTACAAAGCCGGTGAGAGGATCTGCGAATTACTAATAGCTGGATTTCTTTACGTAGCCGACCTGGAAGCTATGCTCCAGATAAGGCGTAACGATCCATCACGTCGGCGGAGAATCAAGAGGGACCTTGCGAATATCCCAAAAAAAGGTAACAAACGTAAGATAGTAAAATATTTGTCGACCATTTCTCCATCTTCCATCTAATCAATCTTCCATCTAATATTTCTCTCTTATGACGTCACATTGACAAAAAAAAAAACTCGCTCAAAAGTTAGAAGCTGCTACTAAACTCGCCGGTCTCCTGCAAACAAATTAACAAGAGAAAATCTGCTTTTCTCTAAGGCATATTAGCGCCAATTCACAACTTAGATAGCGAATTAAAGGCAATTTAAAGTTTTTTTGATTTCTTTGAAAGTTTCGCCTTCTACTTCCGTACCGCAAGAGAAAATGTTCAGATTATCATAGATGATTTTGTTTCTTCTTCTACATTTTCCCTCTTTTTCCATGCATTGGGGCCGGTAATTAGGGCTTTAAGGCTTAAAGCTTCATTGGTCACAAGATTAATGTTGAAGCCATCAAAACCTTCCAATTCAGCCAATCTTTCTTCTGATAAAAGGTCTCACCAACTTTCATAATTTATACCAAACCGAACCAAACCAAACCAAAAGAAAATGCCAGAAGGTGAAAATAAAAATAACTTCTTCGACCTCCCACTCTCCTGTAAAAATTCTCAACACCGGCCTTCTTGAAACAATTAAAAATTATTTATTTCTTATAGTTGAGTGTAGGCTTTCACGACCGTAATCCATAGTAGAAATGTCTTTCGGGTGATGTCGTGTAGTTTAATATTTTACTTGACGTTTCGCTGACCTCCTGTCAGCTTCTTCAGAAGATTTCTAAAGACTTTCTACTATTTTTACTAATTAAATAAAATTTAAATTTTTACTAATTTCTACTATTGTTTATTTCTTGATGTCCATCCATGCAGAACGTAAAAACTGGATAGCGTCTAGATTTTTTGATTTAGATTTTTTTAGATTTTTTGGCAAAATTGAAGTTAATCTATCCATCTACAAATTAATAACAATATTTCTCAACAACTACCGAGTAATCTTTTATTCCAAACGCAGGTATCGCCGGTCTTAGAACCGAATCCGACGTCCCCAACCAAGAACAGGAGACGCAACCTTCAGAATCCGCTAATACTACAAGTAATCCTGGCTCCGCCGAGAGTAGCAGTGGGAGTTACAGCCTCGCGATGCCTCCCGAAAGCGACCGGGAATTTTCACCCCACACCGATCTACAGGAGACAATCGAACGGATTAACAACCTGAGGCTAGATGACGATTTATCCACCGCCAACGATAGACGTCCGCAAAGAAGAGTGCGTACATTCGATGTATAATTCAGATCTGATATTTCTCCTTGGGACTATACGTACTAATAATCCAGATATTAATTTTTAATTTAGGTATAGATGAGATCATTTTGGAATTGGAAAATCATTCATTTTATTTCTTATCTATTTTTTTTTTTAATATACAGGATGTCTCAGATATACACATGAATGATAATAATAAGCAATTAAGGGCAAGAAGCGAATTATTTTAGTATCGAATTTAAAATACGGCCCCCGCCTCATATTTACTACTTCGTGTAAAGACGCTTGCTTTAAAAATTTAAAAATTTACCGAGAGGAACGACAAATAACAAAAGCTGGTCAAACCGATGTTGATGTTTGTTTTATCATATCATATGGCGTAAGACGTATGTCCAACATCAATGACCTAGTCATTGGATGAAAGGAGAATGTGGATGATTTACAAATAAAATTTTCTTTAAGCAAATAATTCTCTACTTGAATGAGTAAGAATCATGCGCACTGTACGCTACGACTACAGACAAAGTAAACTAGATAATGTCTACAATTGGAAGCGGCAGTGAGTGTTCTGCTCAGACCAGTTTGTTGTTTACCACTCAGTATGATAGGCGATCGCTCGAGGTCGGAGTTAGTTCCCGGGATTTCTTTAATAATTTTTTTCTACAATTAGGTGGAAGATGGATCTTTTTTAAACTTGAGTTTAGATTCAGTAGCATCCTGTATATTCAATATGCATATGGTGAATTGTTTCTATTTTAATTCTGCTAAATGCGGGCATGTTAATAATTAGGAATTTATAACTTAAGTCCATTTGATACAGTGACTTTTTTTTACGAGATTATTATGATAATGAGAGAGAATCAGCGCGAAAGCCTATAAACACTTATCCTGTCCTAGTCAGTTTATATATTTGATTAAAAAAAAATTGTCATCGTATCGGACAGCTTTTACAATTAATTGGCTAAATTTTGATTCTTAATACTCGACTAAACACGGATTTCTGTAAAATATGAAATATGTAGTGCCAAAATAATATAGTCTGTAGAACACGTTCCTAGTTTTTCTGGCACTTTGTTACTTGTAACAGGTGGTCCTACTTGGTACTACGAGGGTAGCCTTTCGAGCCACATACAGAAACAGGTTTTTTTTTGTTTTTGTCAAATTTATTTCTGAGCAAAGTTTTCTTTCTACTAAACCCAGTTTTTATCAAACTTTTTTATCTACATTTGGAACTGTTATTCATCTTATCCTCATCTGATTGGGAGCCGGAAAAACCCACTCAGTCACTACCACGCGACAAACCTGAAAATTCGATTTCCTAATTCCAAAAATTACCAGAATTCTAGAGTTTTCAAGTCGACCTCGTATCTTGTGATGGGATTACTGTCTTCTCCAAAGGCCCTAACCTTGCTCCTGCGCCCAACCGAAGACCTCATTACTGGCATGGCAAGCTTTTGTGACGAGCTGACAAGGGAAACTCTACGATGATCCTAAACAACGAAAAGTATAAGCAAAAAGTTCTTTTTTTATTGCAAGAAGGAACTTCTTAAGCGTCTCCTTTATAATGTTATCCATCCCAGCGTAGTAATTCTTCAATTTACCTAAAATTCACAACACCCCCCCCCCCCCCCCCCAATATCCCCTTACATCCTATTGTCAGCACTATCCATAGCCGTACTTACAAATTATCGAAGTATCCTTCGAAATCTTCCAAAACCTTACGTTGCGCACCGCGGCTCTCATCCAAAATTCACAACATTTCGTCAAACGAATTGAGAATTGACGGTAAATCCTTAGTCAGCTTTGACGTCAAATCCCCGTTCATCAAATTTCCCGTACCGGATACAGCATCCATTATTAGAAAGTTTCTCATCTCCAATGACCAACCAGATGATCCAATTGACTTGGTTGAACCTTGTCTGTTTCCTGTTTCCTATCGTTTCTGAATTCCCAACATGATTCCACACGCTTCACTATGAAGGTCGAAACAGACGGCCGCCGTCCTTTTCTAGGTGTTCTTGTACGCTGGCGTCCTGACGGTAAGTGGGACATTCCGTTTACCGAAAATTCCACAAAATGATACCAAATTCCACACCAAACTCCAAATTCTACATTTGTACATTCCAAACCAGTATAACCAGATAAATATCTCAATTGCTTCTCACACCATAATCTACCCCAAAAATGCGGTGTTGTCAATTCTATTATGCTAAGGGCCGTTCCCATATCTGAACCCAATTCGCTTCCTCAAGAACTGAATTACATCGATAAAACTCTGATCCGCAATAATTATTCTAGGAAAGATATTCAACCTATCATTAATCGCCACATCTTCCATACCCTTCTCTACTGCAACTCCCCTAATTTCCGTAAGCAACCCTATCACCGGCCGCATCAGCAAGATCCTCTTCAGGAACATAAAAACCATCTTCAAACTCTGATCTGGAAGCGCGCGCCTGTTCCAGCGGTAGCGGTAGCGCGCATGAGCATTGTACGCGGTTGTTGCGTGTATCCGGATCCTCGATGGATACATGACAAACACACGTTTTTCCGATGTTCACATCCTTCTAACCTCAATTCGACGGTTATCTAGCATCGTTTAGTAAACCTTACCGAATTGATCGGTAAGGTGGCCGCTCCCAATATTCATCGTGAACGTAAACAGCGTCCGTCTTAGCTGTAGACAACAACTGAGGATTTAACGTGATTGAAATTTCTAAAAATATTTTTCGACGCAAGCTCCACCTTCATGTTGAGAGTTGAAACATTTTAGACTATCCTCGTATGGCGATATTTATTTTTCGTTTTTTTTTTTACAATTTCCTTGAATTAAACAAAAATACTCGCTTTATTGGGTTAACCCCTCCAATATCTTAGTAAAAAAAAAAAAAACGCAGGTTTAAATAAATATTTATATCGGTGACGATCGGTCAACAGTCGTCTCGCCGAGCATGCGCGTTGTACGCGGTCGTTGCGTGTATCCGGATCCTCGATGGATACATGACAAACACACGTTTTTCCGATGTTCACATCCTTCTAACCTCAATTCAACGGTTATCTAGCATCGTTTAGTAAACTTTACCGGAATTATCGGTAAGGTGGCCGCTCCCAACATTCATCGTCCATGTAAACAGCGTCCGTCTTAGCTCTAGACAACCACTTTAGGGTTTAACGTGATTGAAATTTTTAAAAGTATTTTTCGACGCATGCTCCACCTTCATGTTGCGAGTTGAAACATTTTAGACTATCCTCGTATGGCGATATCTATTTTTCGTTTTTTTTTTTTATTTAATTAATTAATTTCCTTGAATTAAACAAAAATACTCGCTTTATTGGGTGAACCCCTCCAATATCTTAGTAAAAAAAAAAAAACGCAAGTTTAAATAAATATTTATTTTGTTCGATATTCAAGTACATATGATTTTAAAAATCCATACAACTTCGTAATGTACTTCATTAATGTGATGTAAAAGATTTATTTATTATTTTATAATATTATAATGTATATAATATTATATTATTTTATTTTCGATAACTTTTCGAACAGGCGACGTGTTATTCTTAGTTCTTTTTTATTTTTATAAATATAGATTGGTCGCTATAAATAATGATAAAGATGGTATTATAATTATATAATATGTAATCGAATAAATAACATGATCATTAATAAAAAAAAAAATGAGTCTTTCAATTTAATATGGTGTATGAGTATTTACAAACAGCGGATTTTCGTCGTTTAATAATATTATTTGGCTTCATCTGCTATGCGGGGGGTATTCAGAAGTTATCGGGAAAGGAGGGGATACAAAGGCACCGGCCCCTTTTTTTTTTTTTTTTGAACCAGTCTAAGCTACCAAGAATGTAATGCTTCTTAGTGTTGTTATTTTCCGGATTTGAGAGGGTAAATGAAAAACTAAATACCACTTTGGCTACCACGCTTAATTTCACGGTTTCGATCCGTGTGCATCGCCGGGGATCCGCGTGATAGCCAAAGTGTTCATCGTAAACGCTATTGGCGGATATCTCGAATAACACATTGTTTGCATGTCCTTGTCCTGTTTATTCTCTTTTTCTTATTCGTATGTGTAGCGATAAGTAAAGTTAATGGCGAAATGAAAGGTAAACGGATGACACCCGCTGAATCAGTGTTCGACGTGCTGTTGCGGCTGCGGATGCCTCGGACTCTTCCAAATCCAATCGATGGCTTTCGATATGTTGCCTATGATCCACGGGAATAGGCCGCCACCACGGAAGACTGCTATGCACATATATTTTATGTAATCGGTAAGTAGCGTTAAGGAAAACTGTTTTGTAAGAATAAATAGATGGTTTGCGAAGAATTGGAATATTCTTAAAGCCTTTACTTTGAACTAAAATGGTTTCAATCATCTAAGGTTTGTTTAGTAAGAACGGCTATGTTGCCATTTTTAGTCAGATTTGAAATGTACCGGCGGGAAAAGAGCTGCTAAAGATAGCAGCCGGTTTCTCCGGTGATACGATTGAAAAAAAAAAAATTCGATTGAAGTACAAAGGTTGCCAAACGCAGATGTGACATATTCATATGTCACCCTGCCAGCAAAATAGTGCTGAGCTGCAAGCGGTCTCAGGGCGGTTTATTCACTACATTTATGCGTCGTCTCATCTCGTGTTATCACTAACTAATGTTTGCACTAGCTGAGGAAATATTAAGCGACTTCAGTTGTATGGTGTACACTAAAGTTCACCACTTTCCATGCGCTTCACGAAATTAACAGAAACTAGACAGACTCGTGTTTATTCGTCTCATGAGAATTGCCTACTGGTTTCCCTGAGACTCGACATAACGCGAGTCTGTCTAATCTCTGCAAATTTCGTGAAACCCGCAGAAAGTGGCAAACTTTAGGCTACACATCGAATTTTTTTTTTATATTTAGCAAGTGGTTAAAAAAAAAAAATGCGGACACTATTTGTAACTCGCAAGGAATCCCTACAATAAATTCATCTTTTTGATACAGGGACACCCTGTACAACGAGAAGCACAAGGCGGCAACATCAGTTTTAATTAACACAAGTTAACAGTACGAGTATGAGTAAACTCTACGAACAGCAACACCGACAAGTTTATTATTACGCCAGATAATGCAAAAGTTACTACGAATAGTTCGTATGACTTGCTCTTGTGTACATTCAATGTTCTGCGTCAATTATTTCAATTTAACCATAAAAATTTTGTCTTTTAACATGCCGAAACAGAAACACGTAAATAAAAGTATAATCAATACATGACTCAAGTATGTATATTTAAATAGCTGGAAATGGATCTTTACGTATATAAAAAAAAGGATATTATAAATTCCTAGGCGGATATCCTCCATTAATATAGAGTACGTACGTGAATCCGTCTTTACACCTCCCTTTTATTGCGTAGTAATAAGGCAAGAACGAATGCAATTGAAATCTGCAACAAGAAAACATCTACATCAGTTGAGAAACTGTCCGGAGCACTTCGGATAGCAACGCTACTACCTCCTAGCTTCGTAAAACATTATGGCTGCCGAATTCGAAGTTAACACGTGTAAGAATACTGCTTTGACCTTCTTCTTTTCGGGCGTCGTTAAGTTTCTAAGGAATGAATCTAAAAGTAACGAGGCTATACCATTTCTTCTATATTCTTTGGCAACTCCTAAGGAAAGTATGTATCCGATGTGGGAATTATTTCTAAGCGATTTTGCCAAGATGGCAGTGTCTTCGGGATTAAGTTTATCGTAAGGCTTAATTTCGGCAACTATTAGACCAATAATTGTTCTATTATATACAGCAGCCAGCGCAAAGAACCTACTTTAATATAAATTGTTTTCGTTCAGTACACGTTCGTCGGATGAGGTTATTTTAGATACCTATTATTGGACGTAATCTCTTCGTACCAGTAGTACGGGTACTCTATGGGAAACCAATCCTGACATAATGCCCTTACTTCGTCTAAATCATTCGGACATAGAAAACGTAGTTGTACGTCAGCTAGGGAATATAAAGGAACTTTGGGTTCACAGAGCAGTTCGCTAGTAATTCCACAACCATTATTTTGATACCTGTAAATAGATATTACCACGTTTTATACGTCCATTTAATATGGAAGAAAAAAATTAAAAATAACGTTATGAAGAGGATTTTTTTTTTAGAATTTATTTAAAAATTTATTATATACCAATTTGTTCCAGCCATTAAATATACATTTACTAGTCAGCTATATATGTGGAATTTTGTTCACGCATTTTGAAATGCACCAGCAAAACTAGAAATAAACAAATAAATATTTTTTGTCATTTTAGTGTCAGCCATCGAACTGTCATTTGTTTTCTTCAATTGCTGAGCTCGGATCAGTGTCGTCTCGTCACAAAATCAAATCCAAATATTGCCTGTATTATATAACGGTTTCCAATAGAAAATGGATAATTTGCAATCGCCCTGTGCGCGATATAGATAAATTGCGTTCCAGCATGAATGCGTTATAAATAAACACAAACTACGCAGGTAGTTGGCTGTCGATGAAAAAAAAATTTAGTTAAATTTCAAGACATAACTTACGACACGTGCAAATTAATTAAGGCAGTTAGATTACTTTATGCGAATTTATGTGTTTATTTAAAGAGATGGTTCGATTAGAAGATTTTTATAAATATAATCATTTAACACGGAGAAATATTTACACAATGGACGCCTATGTACATGTCTTAAATTAAACATTTAAAACCTCCAAGTTGCCCAACCTGATTTGTAAAAACCCATAACCTAATAAAATTAGCATAATACGTTATAATTTCTCTCTAAATATTTAATACGTAGAAATCCAAATAAATAATGAATTAACCGTATAAGGTTAACCTCGCATTCCAGAAAATACGTTATTTCAAGGTTTAAAACGTAGAAATCGAAGCGAGGTTATGTTCCAACCCATAACCTCTTAAAAATTATGGAAGGTTTTAAAGGTTCGTATGATTCCACGTAATTCTTATTAATATTAAAAGCAATACTTCAATTTCAGCTATTGCATGTCTATTCTCCGAAGAAAGCTCAGCACAACATCAACTTTTTATAAAAGAACACTCAGTTCGCAATCAAACTCCGGAGAAACCTGCTGGAAGAACACTATTTATAATCAACGTGCCTCCGTACGCCACGCAGAAGAATTTAAGGCGTGCATTCTCCGTAGTAGGTCCTGTTAAATATGTAAATTTACACGATGACATTAAACATACGCAAGAGCAAAGTAAGCGCTCAGGTTACAAAGTGGCTTATATTGTCTACGAAAAGTCCTCCGACTTGAAGAAAGCATTAACGTTAGATATTATAGGACCATTCTCTACGAGCAAACGTACAATTGTCCTCGGCTTGCGGAAATGGATTCAGGAATATAATAATGGCATAATTAATAGAAATAAGTTATCCGAATACTGTACGCAAACAATTAACAAATACGACAACGATCGGAGTAAAGCAGAAAAGGATAAGCAAGTAACCGATGACGAAGGATGGACTGTGGTTACAAATAAAGGCAGGCATTCGGGTGTTGCGAGGACTGAGAAAAACAGTAGCAAGATGAATAATAAAAAAGCGAAAGGTTTGAAAAATTTTTACACCTTCCAAATTAGAGAGAATAAAATGAATGAGATTGTGGCGTTGCGAAAGAAGTACGAGGAAGATAAGAAAAGGATAGAGATTATTAAGAAAGCTCGGAAATTTAAACCGTATTAATTTCCTTTTATTGTGATTTCATTTATTATTAAATTTATATCAAATTTCATCGTAATTTTAATATAAAATATAATATTTTTACTTACCTTTTAATTGCTTGTGTTACAACGATCAATAGTAAAGAAGTGTATAGATGTACAGGGTGATCCGAAGTAATTACGGCAAACTTGATGAGCTGATTTCTTGCGTTATTTTGATCATAAAAGTTAATATGAAGGTGCCACAACAATGGCTGACTGTAAAAACAATCATTTACTGATTCATCATGTCAAAGTGTTGATTCGTTAAAATTTATTGCTAGCTTCAGTTCTTTAAAATGAATACGGACTTGTGAAGTCAATCTACAGCATAGAGAACATTGAAGAGGTGCGTTTGCAAAACGACTTCCTGCAATCATTGGTAATACGTGAATTTTTTACTTTGTTAATTATAAGCAATTATGTATAGCTAAATAGACGAGACGCCTACTTGCTTTTGATTATTTACACATCAATCCCGCATGTTTATGCTGAAGTTTTTCTGATTTATTAGGGTAAGACGGGCACGTTTTACATTTCTTGCTACATTGACGAATCCAAATCGATTAGAAATTAAGTCAACAAGTTGATACAGATTGTCTTTGTATAGTTTGATGAGATTTGCCATAACGTAAGTGAGGCAATGGAGGACCATCATTTTTCTTTTGATGCTCTCATCGTTGTCGTTTTATTTCGCAGACAACCTTCACTTTTTATTTCAACGTTTTAAAGCGTTATACATTACTTAATAGTTCCGAGTATACTTATCATTTTAAATCAGAGACACCCTGTACATTCGGATATGTGATGGTTAGTAATAAATATACGAGAAGTAAGAAACGAAAAATATATTAGTTACATATTACAGGGTATTCTAGCAAAAACTTATCATAATTATATTATTCTAGCGTTGTTTGTTATATTTAATATCCTTAATAGGAATTATTCATAAAACGTAGGGATTATCGTGTAGTTCTTTCATAGTTGACTTGATGCTTTTCAAATTTTCCAATAACACATCTAATGTAAACGGTGTCATTAACACGTTGGTCGTTTGTTTACTTCCAATCGTTAAACTTATTTCGAAGCAATTTGAATCTTTATCATGCTTTATGGAATATTTCTCTAAGGGATTTACTACAAAAAATACTGAAACGTTTTATAATTCGTAATAACTGAAGATATCCTTACCTTTTAACGAGCTTGCTCCTAACTTTGCAGCAATCTCAGTGTAGTTATCATCAGTAACTCTCTTTATCGATGTACTATGTTCCCTCGGTAACCCTAACTGTTGTAATTCGCTATGTAACATATTTCTATCGCAGTTATATCGAACTGTTGATGTGATGATGAAGGAGAGACATGCCATACATGCTTTTAGATCTATATCTAAATCTAATTTAGAATCGGCAAATAGCTTTTCGGCTTTCGATATCTGAAATGCATTCGCATATAAAAAATAGAGCTAATTAAATTGTTATTGTAAAAATTACATCGATCGGAGGATTAACAATTCCATTCGCGACGACTTGAGCTAACAACTTCAGTTTGACGGATGACAATGACGAAAGTGTGTTAATTTCGACCAACACCCAATCTGGGCAATCGGCATCTCCGCAAAATCTAAACCTCTACAAAGAAAATGTCTCCTTAGTGGTTTCGAAACCTTTCTTATGCGTTCGTATTACCATTATAATGCGCTAAATTGATCGATTAACGTTAAACAGAGCGTATTAAATCGATTCTACTCTTCACTAGATGCACAGGTGGTAATATAAATCTTCTACAGGCGCACTTCACACCAGATATGAAATCGAAGGAACCTAACCTGGTCGAACAATGTTTGCAGTTGATTTTGCCTTTCGACCAGTTATTTTCCTGGATTGACGAGATAACCCAATCGGGTAGCTTATCTTCTGATAGACAGATTAGTTCGTCGACGGAAGGGCAGTCCTCCTTCAACGAGCCTTCGTTCAGGATGTCGGAATGGGCGTTTATCAGTGCGGCTCTGATATCTTTCTCGTCGAAGAGAACGTGACGACACTTTTTACATTTCGCCGAAGAAAACATACCAAAATGTTATTTTAACATGAGATATTTCGATTAGAGAGAAAACATTTTCTTTTTTATCCAACTAATTTACTAAACCTCAAATACAAAAGTAAGGTTGGAAATTACAGGCTGTTCATTTTAATTATAAAACAAAATTTCCCTAAATTAGACAAGTATGATTAAAATTAATAATTTTAATTGCAATTTCAATGATTTTTGCCATTGAACTATTATATTGGTAAAACAAAGTAAAGTATATCATCTACATTTTAAAACTAATCCTTTCTTTGACCGTTTGCTTTATTGTAGGGAATTTTCGATCTGCAATGTTTGTCATTATTTACTTAATGTTTTTTAATGCTTTCTTATATTTTTAAATGCCTTAATTACATAATTAATGCATTATTTTATTTATAAAAGATCATTTATGTGATATTCTTACTTTAATCTACAATTAATGAAAACATTGTATTAAAACTTATTAGATCTAAATATTTATTTGAATAAACCGCTATTAATTGCATACTTTTACTATGAGTTCCAGAGGGCGCCTTAGACGTGCATGGAAATTGCCTATCAACATTTTTGAAACTTCAAAATGTTTATTTTTCTAAATAATATCATAATACTTAAATTACTTAATCACCGTCTTTATTTTTCGAATTATTAAGTTCGTCCATAATTTGAACTAACAACCCTTTCAATTCCTCGTTATCCGGCTGCATTTTATACGCAATTTCGATTTCCCTAAACGCGTGTTCTCCCAATCCAAATTTAAACAGGGATTTCCCCCGACGTACTATGCACTCGACGCGTTCCATGAAATTCGCCGAAACTTCCGGTTTCATCAAGTCCAACGCTTTAGAGCAATCTTCTATTGTTCTTTGCATATTTCCCACGGCGAAATGCGCTTCTGACCGCTTCCGGTAGAGGTCTGGATATTTTTCGCTCAGTTTTATCCCGAAACTATAAGCGCTGATTGCGCCTAAATAATTTTTGGTTTTTAAGAATTCGTCGCCTTTCGCTAATAGGTAAACTGGGTCTTTTTCTTCCGGTCGGACGTCTTCGCTGGCGAAGCCGGCTGCTCTTCGAGCTTCGCTTTGTTTTCTAAGCCATTCTTGTTCTTCTTCTAAGCGGGATTCGCGGCTTGGCGTTGGTAGTTCTCTTTCGGTAAATTCTACGGAGACCGTTGTGGTTTGTCGTGGTAAAGGGATGTTATCTTTAATATTGCATTTCTTTAAATTGCATTTGATTTTTGGTAATAAGGTGTATGAAGGTTTTGGGCGAGGATTTGGGCATTTTGATGGTGATTCCTCTTCCGAATCACTTTCTGATGAACTCAATTCGATTATCTTCGGATTTGGTTGTATCAAATCTTTCTTCCATTTGTTGATATCTCCCAGAGCTTTTTCTTTCTCGGTCTTTTTAATACCTTCGATCATTTCCCTATGAGTCGTATCTAAGGAGATCTGTTCTCTTACAGCCGTCTTCTTCAACTGACATTTCTTCGTTAATTTATCTTCACACTCCTGTTGGAATCTGGCGTGTTCTTCTTCGATTAATCGTTTTTTAAGTTCGTTCTTCTCGTTTCTGGGTAGATCCAATTCTAATTTTTCCCATTCTCCGGGGGTTTCCTTGATTAATTCGAAGACGATTTCTGTTGCTGTTAATGTACATTTGCTTTGGGCAACATCTACAGGCTGCGATGGAAATAACTCGAAGAAATAAGGCGAATACGACGTTCGTATGTAACGATTAGATGTGAATATTTCTACTTTCGATTGGTGAATACCTTTCAGAGGTACTTCGACGACAACTGTTTTAATAGTTTGGCGCCATTTGAAATCTTTCACTACGATTGGCATTTTTATGTCAGAAGTGGTGGTGAATCGTTCAAGATAATATTTTGTTGAAGTTGCTATAGTAACGTAGATGGTTTCGTCATAATCAATTTTAATTATGGATTTTCTGGTCAATCCATCGCCATTGCGCATATTAAAATATATTATTGAGTAGGACAAAAATATTTATTCTAAAATAAGATAATAGACCTGATACTTTGTTCTTTCATATACACATTTCCAAATTCGGAGGCTCATGTTTAGAAAAATGATTATTTTTTTGAATTTTAAAACATTGCCAGTGGCAAAAGCCTAAATGCACCGTGAAATATTTTTTCAAATCAAACATTATATGGAATATATTATGCTTCTTTAATATAAAAAATATAGATAAATTAAATTCAAAAAGCTCACAAAAAAAATACAAATAATAAATAGAGTAAGCAAATTCGGGCGCGCACCATCGGCGCAGCTAACGAATGGACTCTCGCATGCGAAACATTAGTCAGTATCTAGTTCGCTGCCGCCTGTACTCTTGTGTTCTGTTTTTAATAATGTCGAAGGTACGTTAGATTGAGAAAACGGGATTATCTACGACGCCGTAAAAATTAAATGTTTAGTGTGCGATATACACTGCCGTTCAGTGAAGTTCGGTCATACAATAAAAATCTATTATATCACACTGTATACAATTATTAATACATAAAATTAGAAAAATATTAAGCATACACTCTTTTCGAAGGGATTAAAGCCATAAATTATTATGTAAAGTAGAAATGTTGCGACAACCACAATAAAGTCCCTTTTATTATCATTCCAAGAATTTCTCGGAAGTGCCGATCTTTTGAAACGGGTCGTTTGGGGATTATTAACGAACAATACATTTAGGAAATATACCGCAGCATCATTCTTGTTTATTTATCATCGGCGTAAAGATATAAATTTGCTTCGTTTTACTGTTAAACGTGTGTTGGTGTGCATCTGTCGCTTTTGCGTGAAAGTTTTAAGAAAATTTACTTCAAAATCGCACGTGGCAAGCCGACCAGTGTAGAAAAACGTTCACGCATTATTACGCTGTTTGAAGAAGGATATTCAGGGCGACAAATTGCCGAAAAAATAAATATGAGAAGTTTAACAGTAAATGACATCATAAAGCGATATCGGACAACTGGAACTATAGAAAATCGTGTTCGTCCTGCAGCATCTAGGAAAACAATAAAAGCTGAAGGTTTGAGAATTGTATTATTAAGCAAACGCAATAGAAAATCAACAGCGCCACAAATAGCAGCCGAAGTCAATCGCGGCCGGGAAGAACACGTTTCGGCGAGTACGGTAAAACGTCGACTTCAACAAGCTGACCTTCATGGAAAGCCCTTATTAGGTCGGGGCAACAGAGCAAAACGGCTACAGCGGGCCCGTTCTCATCTGGATTGGTCGTTAGATGATTGGAAACACGTGCTTTGGAGTGACCAGCCAAAGTTTGTGGTTTTTGGGCAAAATCGACGAGTTTATGTCCGAAGATCTAAAACCGAAAAGTGATCCCGAACTGCATTGTGCCTACAGTGAAGCAAGGGCGTAGTTCTGTGTTAGCGTGGGGATGTTTCTCCTTTGCTGGGACGGGAGATTTATACAGAGTGCAGGGTATAACGAGGAAGGAAAATTATTTTGCAATACTCCAGAATCATGCGGTGGCATCAGGATTGCGTATAATAGGCCGTAACTTTACATTCATGCATGACAACGGCCCAAAACACACTGCGTTAGTGTGTAAGAATTATCTAAAGGAGCAAGAAGAACGGCACACCCTGAAAGTAATGACGTGGCCCCCACAAAGCTCAGATTTGAACCCGATAGAGTTGTTGTGGGATGAACTGGACAGGTGGATCCGAAAAATATGCCCTACTTCACACGAACATTTACGGAATATTCTGCAACATGAACGGATTAATATTCCACAATCCGTTTTAACAAAACTTATCGAAAGAATGCCTAGAATAGTTCGAGCGGTGATTAACAGCAAAGGAGGTTTTTTTCGATGAAAAAAAAAATATAATGTTCAGTATGTTATATTAGGCCAGAATAACTTTTTATTTTTTTTTTTGTCTTTTTTACCTGCACATACAATAAAATTGCATTTTGTTTTTTGTTTCGTTTGTTTCTGTAACCTTTTCATGTTTTTTACCAACCGACCGAACTTCTCTGAACGGCAGTGTATATTTAACGTAGTGCAAACCAGAATAATATTTATTTAATTTTGGAACAAATACGCCAATATTAGAAAATAAAATTAAGACTTAACTGAAAAATAAAAAAGTGAGCTTGTGTGTGAATGAAACAACTGATTGCAAAAAAAGATCTGTACTTAATGTTATGGTGCGCAAAATGGAACCACATCAACCCTCATCTTCAATTTTATCAGCTTCTAGACGTATAGAAGAATGTACCGCCCAAGTAATTTCAAGCACATTGGAAAAATTTGAAATATCCAGAGATCAAGTCTTAATCTTTATGACAAATGGTGCCGCAACCATGCTTTCTGTGGGCCAGTAAAATTCATGCTTTACATCTTGCGGCAGAGACAATTCGTAGATGTTATCCACAGGTTTCTGAAATCCAGATTTAGCCAAATGGAGGTTACCTTTGTTGCAAATTTGCTTGCTTAACTAACGTGGTCTAAACATGATCCAATTCAGGTCAATACTTGAAACTATCGCAAAACCTTGATGGAATGTACAATTGCAATGTTGAAAGATAGCAAATAGCATTGCTACACAGCAAATATTATATTAGCCATTGCTGCAATACATAATATAATATTTAAAATTATTTTATAATTTATATATCATTATTTATCATTTAATTTTGTTTATACTTCTCAATATAGAAAGTTAAGTTAGAATTATGTTTATCAGTAGGAGAAATGTCTTTCGGGTGATGTCGCTAGTTAAAATTTTTTAGTCTTTAGAAAAAATTTTAACTACGCGACATCACCCGAAAGACATTTCTACTATAGATTACGGTCGTAAAAGCCTACACCCAACTATGTTTATCAGTGTCCAAAGCAATAAATGCATGTTCAGTACAGTACTCTGAAGAATTACGGTACGGTACAATTAATAAAACAAAGGGAAAGCGTCTATTCAAACAGTTCAAATTTAGGCCTGTTACTGATACGAACCTGTAGATAGCGCTGAAAATCTTTGAATATTTCCTAGATACAAGTTAATAAAACAGGCCTCACTTAATGATTATCATTTATTATATATAAACGATCAAAAAGTACATATTTATACTTACAAAGAAAGAAGGAATAATTTACATATACAAAATGTTATCAAACAATTCGTACAAAAAAAAACGTCAATACAAAATGCATCAGAGGAATTACACGGAAGTATAATATACAGGATGTCTCATATTGCTTTATTCAAATTTCGTGTATGTAAACTAGACTTAATTTTATGAGTGGCATTTATAAAATTCTTCTTATAATAATGTATGGTTTCTGCTCATAACACTAAATCTACTCTAAATTCTGGAAAAAAAAAATTATAAAAGACATCCTGTATAATATATACATATTGCTTACTTATACTTTAGAATAAACCTTTATAAAAATAGCGCCATCTTTAAAAAGAGATAATATACACACTGCCTTCATCTCTCCTACATACAGGTCCTCTTTTTAGCTGCATTTATCCAACCATGTACATACATAATGGAAATATATACGTAAAATACAATATACAATATATGACGTATACAAAAATAAAGTTAATCTGATACAATATTTATATGAACACTACTTTTTGATTATGTACTTCGTTTATTCGAGTTAGTCGTTGAGGAAGAGAAATTCGAGGTTAGAATATTTATCGAAAATGTCATATGTCACTTGTCAAATTTATAAATGTCAAAAATTCAAAGGTTATGTTATATACCGAGAGCAATAAAAAAATTACAAAAATACTGTTTATGTTAAATTCGAAAAAAATAATATCTTTTTTAGGAATATCAATTGAATTTAGTTTAGTAGCTGCCATTTTTTTTTTTTTTTTGAAAGAAATAAAGATCAATTAAAATTATTCCATATTTATTACCTAATTTATATTGCTTAAACGTCTATTGTCATATTTTCCTATATTTTCTTCTATATACATCTGAGATTATTGCTTTAAAAAAACTAGGGGTCGTTAAATTTTCACAGTTGGCAACATGAGTATGATTGGTATATGCGTGAAGTACGCAACGGATACATATTGGTTATTTTTACAGGGGGTTCCACCGAATAAATTTGACGACCGCTAGTTTGTTGCAGTTCATGACTGCGACTATTAAAACTTGAACAGATTATTTTAACAATTATTTTTTTTTAGCAAATGGGAAAATTGAACATTGTCAAAATTGAGATTGGTACTTACACATACCGATATCCGAAGTTAGCAACGCTACTCTAACATTTCTCTAAAAATACTTCTATTCCGAGAGATATCGTACGTACACGCGGGACGGGTTGTAGTCAACGGGGAATCACATATTATACAGCACCATCTATCGACAAAATATTTATTTTGGCAATTATTGATCTAAGTTGGCACCGTTGTTGCTAGAGCGTTATTTAAAAAGGAATAAGTGAATATATCGGAAGTTCCGCATTTGTTCATTTTACTCTACTTAAAATAGATCTCTGCATTAGTTTTATTCTGCAACTAACACGTCGAGATTCTTTTGTTTGTCATCAAATTTTAGATTTTTTTTTTTAGAAACATCTCAAAACAAATATGAAAAGAAAAAAAGAAATAACGAAAACTCACTATTGTAAATACAATACAAAAACAACGAAACGAGATTCTAAATATACAGACTATTTGTATCAAGGTTAGCCTTAGCCACAACCTGACCTTATTGCTGCCTGCACCCGTCTTTATTCCTTCTCTTCTGCTTTTTTTCCAAGGAAGACGTTCTTCGTTGACCTTGAATAGGCATGTATGGTGGCACAGGGCTGACGTCACCGTCCTCCGAAATCTCGGGAGCGGGTAGCACCATTCCCGGGCTACTGCTGGACGTGCTTGTAGTTACCGTGCTGGAGGAAGTCGTGTCGTAACTTGGAGGAGATTGGTAACCCTTTTTGGAGTATGTAGGATCGATGGCCATGGCTATGTTGACATGTTGAGCATGTGATGGTGATGTGGTCGAGGAATTACTGTCACATGGCTCTGGATCGGGGAAACGTGGCTTACTTGGACGGTTATAAGAAGATCTATCGAGCAGATGAAATAATTAAGATCAGTTTATCGGTTACATATTAAAAAGTTAGAAAACTGTGAATTATAAAACATAATGGTTCTAGCGTCACTCTGCGGTACGCCAGAAACAAGTTTTAATAACTAATTCCATCTTGCGAGAGTGAAAACTTTGTGAAATTTAATGGAAAAATCAGAATTTATAATTGTTATATTAAGAAATTACCTCAAATCTAAATGAGTAGGCCTAACCGGAGCTGGAAAATCTTCATTCGGAAGTCTATTACTACAACCAGAAATCGGAATGCCAATATCGCTGCCATTTGATTGATATCTCATATCGTAATTCTTCTGCGGAGAATAATTCTGCCTGAAAACAACATCGCACTGTTCTCTAGCCGGCAACACATCCAACGGAAAGCTGTAGTTAATATCATCCTCGACGTGTTCCTGAGATTTTTGTACTGGGCTCTGATAAATGCCTTGTTGTGAGCTTTGGGGGACGACATCAACGGGATATGCATACGAATCATCAGGTAGCAATTGATTCATATCCAATCGCTGCTGTTCTTCTAATTGCTTTTTAGCTAGCGCCTTCTGTCTGGCTCTCTCTCGGGCGCGTCTAACCTTCGCCTTTTCTTTCTCTTGCAATAATTTCGCAAGTTCTTTGTCCTGAGCTTCGATCGCTAACATGCGGTCTCGATTTAGGAGTATTTCTTCCGTCATACCTTCTTGCTCTTGTAATTTCCGAGCTAATTCGGCATCCCTTTCTTCCTGTATACGTCTCTCGTTTACTTCATCGATCGGTACACCGATTTCTTGCAGATCGATCCTGTTAAACGAGTCCATCAAATTATCTTTCATTTTATAGGGTTCTGTATACAATTCGACACAATCTTGCGGTGCCATATAATCGTCGGCTACCTCTAGAGGCAACGGCATTTGCAATGCATGTCTTCGCGGTGTATGTTGCGGTAAATTAGCTAAGTAATTGTTAGCATCGGGAAGGTGAGGTGATTTTTCAGGTAATTTCGGAGGGATGTCAGGGGTGATATGTTTACGAGTCTTTCCAGTTTCTTTAACTTGCATCTGGCGGGCCACTGTTTCATCTTGTTGTTCTATGTAGCGTCTTCTGATACGTTCTTCTCGTTCTAATCGTTCTGCTAATTCTTTGGCGACTTCGTTGTCGTATGCTTCTTGTTCGGCTAACATTTTTTGGTACACCGCGGCTGCTTGTTCGGCTAATCTTTTCTCTCTCAATTGTTCGTCTAAAGCACAAGGGAAATCTTCACGGACCTAACAAGAATTGTAATCTTAATTGTATATTTACATAAATGAGTCATGTTTACTTTCAAATATTTATTATGCAAATATCTAATGGTCTAACAGGAAATCAACAATAACATACCTGCGCATTTTTATGCTTGTTGTGTTTGTAGTGATCGCTGATCTCTTGCGATTGCAATTGATACGCTAAAGCACCGTCTTCGCGCACAATCCATTCCCTACACATCTCGTGTACTTTGCCCAATCTCGAGTCCCCAGTTTGTACTTTAGAATCATCCATCTTTAATCTTCATTCAAACAAAAGTTTTACGGCTTCGCTGGGAGAAAAGATTCTATTTTTCTACCATTTTCGCCCGCGTAAAACGCATCTTTTCGTTAATAATTGAGAATAACTGGTCGGACTAGTTTACGCTCCTCTTTGTTCGATATTTCGATTTCTTTAAATTCTTCTCGGCGATGTTGAAAGAGGTCAGCGATCCCCTCGTAATTACAAAATGAGATTAACCGAGACACGTTCCTTACGTACGACGATGGAAAGGGATAAAAGGTGACTAATGCAACTATCTAAAAGAAACGCAAACGTAGAATTGCGCGTAGAATAGAGGTGACGAATGTCATAAAAACTAGAAGAAAGCGTAAATTTCAAGAACATTTCAAATAAAATATAATTCCGCTAGTAGTGACCTCTATCCACCTTTCAGGTAGTGATGAGATTTCAGGTGCAAATGCGCCCTCTGGAATTTATAATGGAACTATGGAATCAATGGCGGAGTATTTAAATGAATAATTAGGTGGAATATATTTTTATATGATTTTTCAATAAATTAGAGCGGGAATCATTCTTTTATAAATAAAATACGTTAATATTAAACAAGGAAGCCTATATTGGTCAAAGAAAAAGAGCGATAGAAACTAGATTCAAAGAACATATAAGAAACTGTCGCTACGGCAGATTCTACGCGTCGAGTGTGGCACAACATATAAATGAAACCGGGCATAGTATTAAATTAGAAGACTTAAAATTGATTAAAAACGTAACGTCGCCGCGAGAATTAGATGCGTACGAGACGGTTTACATAAAAAGTAATAAAAATCTGATGAACAGAGAAAACGGACCGTTGTCGTACTCGGTCCTTTTTGACCTTTTGCAGTAAGGCTGGCACTTGTTTATATTTTGAGTCATAAAAGAGATCTTCCCGTCTATCTGGCCGTGTTTCTCGCATGTCGTAGTTTAAGACGCGGAGGGGGTAGAATAGGCACTTGTAAAACAATATTTCTTCTCGGAAGAAGAGATAGTTCATGCATGTTATTTTTCGCACGTAGTAGCTTCAAGGCGTGCAGGAGGTAGAAATAGGCACTTGTAAAGAATATCTGTTCTAAGAAGTAGGGATAGTAAATGCATGTTTAGTTTTAGAAAAAGTTTTTTTTCACATCATTCGGTCACCGGTTGATGATGAAGACCATTCGTGGCCTTGAAACGGCCGTCCCGGACTATTTGTTGTATTACTATATAATTAATTAAACTTGTGTGGTGCGGAGGGTGCCAATACTTATGTGTTGTTTATGAGTCTATCTAGTTGGATTAGAAATTTAGCCGTTTTCCCTATCTTACCCAATACTGATCGCTGTTGTAAAAAATCTACAAAACTTATAGTTATTAAAATGATTTTTAGGTACAAAATCAATAGTTTTAATAATTGTTAAAAGTAGCACGACCACCACATTCACATCGCCCTATATATGAAAAGCGATAAAATATTTTTGTTAAGAGGTATGTGTAGGTTCATTGGGAGCAAGTCTCACAATTGATTTTTTTGTGTATACTGAGTGATCAAAAACCAAGTTATACACCAAAGTTGTGAAAATTTAATGAATGCCTGCATATACCTAACTACAGCCAAAATTTAAAAAGATTGGCAAGAGCTGGGCTGGGATTAAAAAAATAAGAAATGAAAGTCAAAAATGGGGAGTCCATGACCCCTTTGTTCTCCCTCTGGCTACGCCCATGACTTAGGTACAAGCTGCGTTCGGGCAGTTTGGTTTAATTTTAACTTTTTAAACCGGCGTTTACTGCAGTGAACTTTGTTTATATCGCCAAGAAGCTTAAAGTTTAAAAATAGAATATATTAAGACGAAGGTCATTAAATTTGGGTAATAATTCAGTTTGAAATACAAAATTCCTACAATTACCATTTTCTAGCTGATTTTTGACGAATGTATTTCAATTTAAGCTTTCTGTTGTTAATATTTCTTAGTGCCATATTAACTTAAAAATAAGAAAGAAAAGAGCGAATAAGTAAAGTCAATAATTCAAACGAAACAGAAAATTAAACGAAAATTCTAAAAATAAAAAGAAGAAACAAACAATAATGCTGTAAAAATGATACAAAAAGACTGAAAGATGCGTCCTTTAAAAGTCATTAGCAAAGATATTAATCTACTATACAGAGGAAATTTTAGGGTCGTTCCAAATTTGCTTTTGGCATTTTAATTGGCTAAAAGAAATCAGAAACTATTTTTCTAACGGATTTAACAATATTTGATTGGCTCTGATTAGTTTGTGATTTCTGTTGGAACAAAGCTTTCATATCAAGGACGTTTTAGTATTAAATGTTGGTAGTAAACAACACATAAGTATCGGCACCCTCCGCACCACACAAGTTTAATTTATTATATAGTAATATAATAATAAATCCGGGACGGCCGTTTCGAGGACACGAATGGTCCTCATCATCAACCGGTGACCGAATGCGGAGGGTGCCGATACTTATGTGTTGTTTACCATACTACGCCACAGTCCTTGCTATCATTATTAAATGTTGGTAGCATTGAACGTCAGTTCGAACTTCGAACAAACTTCACTGTATTCATACCAATCAATATATTTATATCTTTTAAAAAATGTCCAGTATAAATCTACCAAAAAATGTGCTGTCCTCGCAATCGCCATGCGATAGGGACGCAGCTACAGTTAAATCCATGCTTAAATTTCACGAAATAATCAGTGAAAGCATCACAGCGAGCGAAAGCGAATTGCATCAAAATCGAATGAAGAACCTACGCAAAGAATTGGATTACCTCAAAGACACGGAATGGAAGTATCAACCGATCGAAAAGTATATTGGTCAATTACAGTAAATGGATATGTTATTTGTAAATAAATAAATAACAAGTCTGAAAAGTTTTGTTTTCTTATGTTGTCGTCCGTTTTCCTTCGGTATGAAGTTGGCGCACCTTTCAACTTTTCCCAGCGAGATTGTGTGTTTGTCATACGTTCTTTTTCGTTAAATTAATTATTTTTTAATCCGTACATGCCAAGAACATTAAAAATGGCTAAGTTCGATTTAACCTCCCGTATGGGGCTATACTTGGATAGGCATTTGGTGTTCCCGTTATTGGAATTTTTGTCGGCGAAAGAGGTGTGCATTAGAGATATAGGTTATGCAGGTTTGCCTTAGCAATATGTTCTAGATATACGGCGAACAAGAGCTGCTAAAGGCCAAGTTAGATATTTTAAGTAAAACTAACATGATCGATTATGCCATCGATATCCGAAAGCTGTTATATCCTAAAGAAGATGTACCGGAAGAATTGAAAGAACGTAGAGTCCATGTAGTAACGCAACTACAAGAAGTACAGCATGAAGTGGAGCCCATTTTACAGTTAATGGATGACGATGAAGTTATGAAGAATATGGAAAATATGAGGGATTCAAAAACATTGATAAATTTCCTATCAAAAGAATATGGCGTAAGTAACTACGATATTTAATATCTACAGGGTGAATAGGTACATAAACGTATATCTTGAAGGGTTCGGTAGTAATGCTGTAAAATAATAAAAAGATGCTGATATTAAATTCATAATAACAAAAAACAGATTGCCCGACAATATCGTTGTATTCTGTTCTTAAGTCAGCATTAATATCTTTAATCATCATGTATTTTTTCCCGGGATTATGTTTTAATACGGTTTTTTTTTTTAATCTATCTAATTTACCTCTATCGCATGTAAAATCTTTATTGTCAACGATATGGAGTTGCAGAATAATAACGTTATCTTTAAGTACGTACGTCTGAAGTCATACCATAGAGGTCGATCCTGGAACCAGTCCTATTATTTGCTTATCGACTTACCTTTATGAAAATAGAGTGATATTATTCGCTGGCAACATCTTCTTGGTTACTGGAACGTCATATGCCTTCTTTCCAGTATGCTCGCTCAACTTATTGAAGCCTGCGTCAATTGAGAAAACCTGCTTTTTAGAATTGTCATCAAATAATCAACTCAAATGGAAGCCTCACGTCCAGCGTTAGGGAAATAAACCAAGCCACCCCCATAAGCCAAGGGATTGATATCTCAGCATTCCACGGCCTATGTTCAATCGCGGCTCTCATACGGTATTATTTCTGGTGCAGTAGTGTTGATCTACAAAGTGTATTCGTTGCGCAGTATTTTCGGCCTAAAACTGCGCATCTGTGAATGTTTTAATTTTTGCAAGGCGTCACTGTGTTTGAATACCGTTTGAATAGTACGAACTCACTTATACGTTGAATACTAGAGATCCTGCAAGTGCATCCATATAAGATCATCCCAAACAAGGGCTTTCTAAAGTGCGATATAGTGCGGAGTACCAGATAATAAGAATGTACAACCATGTTCCGAACAGTACTAAACGGCTATATTTTAATAGATTCAAAATCAAGATCGGGTTTCTCCTTAGCCGAACATCATTGTATAGTATACACGATCTATATATTTTACGTATTGTTATATATATTTTTTTAAATTAGTTTTGACGTTGTCCATGCACATTCTAATATGGCACGTAGAATATACGATGATGATGATCTAAAACAATACAAATACGTTAACACCCCGTTCAAGAAATACATTTATGTACTAGTCGCATTATAATATTTAGAATTGACTAAACGTTTATTTTCCAGTTTGAAATTGAAATGATAGAAAGTTTGCACAAATTAGCGAAATATCGTTACGAATGTGGTAATTATTCAGTATCTACGTCGTATCTGTACTTTTGCATGTTGGTTTTATCTCCGAACGACAAGAATTTTTTGAGCGTTTTATGGGGTAAGCTGGCCTCTGAAATATTAGTGCAGAATTGGGATACCGCGCTAGAGGATTTAAACAAACTGAGAGAATACATCGACTCAAGTCCGAATCATTTCGGAGGCAATAGTTTGCAGCTACTACAACAGAGAACGTGGTTGATCCATTGGTCTCTCTTCGTATTTTTCAATCACGCATTAGGACGTGAATTGATAATCGAAATGTTCTTATATCGCCCGAATTACTTAAACGCAATCCAAACTATGTGCCCCCACATACTAAGGTACCTAGCGACAGCCGTTATAATAAATAGAGGTAGAAGATCCGCCTTGAAAGATTTGGTGAAAGTAATTCAACAAGAAAGCTATACTTATCGAGATCCTATTACCGAATTCGTCGAACATTTATACGTAAATTTCGATTTCGACGGTGCAAGACAGAAGCTGCACGAGTGTCAAATTGTTTTCTTCAACGATTTCTTCTTAATCTCGTGCTTGGACGAATTCGTTGAGAACGCACGTTTGATGATATTTGAAACGTTCTGCAGAATTCACCAATGTATCAGTATCGGGATGTTGGCCGAGAAATTGAATATGAATCCCGATGAAGCCGAATGTTGGATCGTTAATTTGATAAGGAATGCAAGGTTAGATGCTAAAATCGATTCGAAATTAGGGCACGTGGTGATGGGCGCTCAACCGCTCTCGCCTTATCAACAATTAATTGAGAAAATTGATTCTCTAGCTGTGCGATCGGAGGCTTTAGTTGGTTTAATTGATAGGAAATTGAAGGCAAGAACGGATGTAAGTGTATATATTCGAAATGTGATAATTTCAATTTAATCCTTTTAATTGTTTTTCTTACAGATTCGCTGGGGCACGCAGGAGTTCTGATTGTACAGACAAACACGTTACAAATAAACGGATACAATTATAAATAATTAAAGAATACTATAAAACCTCAGAAGTTGAAGAATTTTTGATTTATACTTATATACTAATAAACAAATGAACCCTCGATATATTGTTTTATTGCTTTATAATGTTATTATACGGGTTTCACCAATCAACAACCCAAGTTATTTTAGATTTGCATAATGAGCGATTTCAATGATACTAACGTAGAATATCGAAACCCATTTTTTTTCTTCTAGTCGTTATATTGAAAATATCATTGGAAGTCGTAGCACAACAAAGTTCAACATTACTCGCTGGAACCAGACGATACCTTTAAGCTCCTTTACTGTAAATATGTAGCTTTGGACCTTTCTGAGAAGGTCTCGGGTTCTTGCTATTTTGATGATGAATTTGCACTTGCGGATGGTTCTTTTCCACTCCAGGTTGGTGACGTTACTTATCTTTCGCACCCTTGTTTTCGAAAGTCCTCTATTCTCAACAGGTGGTACGCTTTCACTTATTATGTTACAGAAGGTTAAACTAAGGACGTCCAAATCTTCTCGGGTTTGGCTGTTGTTCCTGTATCACAGAGCGACTACGATCATTCTCAATAATTTTGTTTGCAGCACTTTTAGCCATCTGAAATGTGAATTGACGACTGTGCACCATGTCAACGCTCCCCAAGTATCGGCTTTAAATATTGCTTGTACAGCACCAGCTTAGTTTCTACAGCCAACGAGTTACTCCTGCGAAGAAAGAGGAGCAGCCAATTCCGTACCTGCCCACAGGAGACCACGGTAATTTAGTGCCATTTGTTTATATATATTTTCGGCGGAGAAAACCATTTTGTTGTAAACTGGACTGTTATGGTCTTGGCTTCGTTCATCTAGAGACACCATCAGTGTGTCCACTCAGTGAGCTCGTCTATTGCCAGCTGAAGACCCATCACCACCATCGATTCAGGGGGGACATTTCGTACAAAATAAACAAATCAGGCCCTAACAACGGACTCTACAGTAAATGGGGCTCCCAGAGGAGAGGTAACCACTATACCTAACGGACGAAGATTTTCCACAGATAGTATCGAAATCACAGGATACACCCAAAAGTACCGCCTCAAGGACCAAAATCAACACCCTAAAATTTTTGTTGCTAAAATTTAATAATATAAACTACCGACATCCACAAGCAATAAATTAAAAAACTTTATTATAAATAAGCTGTAATTCATTTTTCAATAATTAAACATATCTCCACACAAGACGATCAATCTTCAACTAAAAGCATATCTTAACTTAAAAATACTGTTGTCATTCATCACCACGTATAGCCCGATACTTATTAAGTTCCGCCGGAAACACCCTCCCCAATTCCAACAACATATTCGCCTTGAATTTCCTGTAGGCATCGATCTTTCCTTTAACCTGTTCGTTTTTGGCCAACGCTTTCTCTATGCAGTCTTTGGTATACAACTGAGGATTGCGTCCCTGGTCTATATAACTAGAAATCGCAAGAAATTTGCTTCGTTTGTTTCACGAATAGCAACGTAACGACTTACTCGAAAACTTCCAACGGAACATGAACATCCTGAACTTGAGATTTTAACTTATCGACCTCTTGCAAACCGTGCACCAACGATTGCCTGCAAAATACGTTGGCTACAACGATCGTATAAGTGGGTGGTTGTTGTGGAAGTACTTACAATTTCTGGTTTAATACGTTTTGGCTTTGAGGCTGGAAATCACTTACGATGATGTGAATTTGCCTCACGTTCTCTATGAACATTTCCAATTGAGTTTCCAGGTTTTCTAGAGACGAAGCCATTTCGATATTTTCCTCTGTTTGTCTGTTGAAATCATGTTGAAAAGTATAAAACGAAATTCTCCAATTTAATTAATTTGATTCTATACAGCGCCTTTGCGGTTGTAATGGAAATTAAATTTATTTATTCCGATAATTTTCAGAATTTTGAATCTTGAGAATCTTAATTTTTCTATTGCTTGCACCACTCCGACGTAATTGCTGTGAATTGTTTGTAAATCACTTTTAACCTGACTATCTTCAAATTTTTTCTGACTTCTTTATAAATAATGATAGCAAGGACTGTGGCGTAGTATGGTAAACAATACATAA
>LR736865.1:9353788-9366852 GCA_902654985.2 Oryctes borbonicus
GTTTACCATACTACGCCACAGTCCTTGCTATCATTATTCAGAGTTTTGAATCTAATTTGTTCTTACATTGGACGAATATTTAATTGCTCGAACAATTCCAGGATACAGATGCGTTTATTTTTATAAATAGAATAAAATAGAAGCTGCGTTTTAAAATTGTTTATTCAAAGGTGCCAGCAAGTTTATCCAATTCATGATTAGAGTTGGTACTTCCGATAATAAAGTAAACATATTCACAAGTATTGTACTAAAATTTGGGCATACCTACATTATTGATAGAATGACCAACTTAAATCGCCCGCGGAATTTAAAAAATCCTCAGGCTGGTTCAAATTAATTTTTTACTTTTTGAGTAGAATATTATTATGTAATAACATTATTGTTTATATACCGCATACAAAATTTGCTTGCAAACTATTTTACTTTAACTTAAAGATTTTAAATATATCAATGGATGAAAAGCTGTTGTTTCTACAATGTTGGCGAACATGCCACAGGTAAATTTTAAAATTTTTGCAAAACTAATCAATAGTTGAAATTACGATTAAGAGGAATAACAAATAAATTCTTAAAAAAATCACTTTATTTAATATTATTTTTTTAACATAATTTAATAAAACATTTACTTCTCTATACAGTATTATACAATTGTCACGTGATGTTCATAGGCCTAGGCTTCAGAATCAATTTTCCCGTATCATCACAGGACATATTAAAATCGCACAGCACATCTCTAGTTCGTGACGTAATAATCGAAGCTGCTATCACACGTTTGTGCACGCACACCCATTAGAGGACCGTTCGTGTCCTCGAAACGGCCGTCCCGGATTAATTATTTTCTGATTAATTAAACTTGTGTGGTGCGGAGGGTGCCGATACTTATGTGTTGTTTTCCAGACTACGCCACAGTCCTTGCTATCATTATTTATAAAGAAGGTGGTTCTATTATTCAATCCGAAAGAATGTGCAGCTATTGGAACAAGTCAGAAAAAATTTGAAGATAGTCGGGTTAAAAGCGATTTATAAACAATTCACAGCAATTACAGTGGGAGTAGTGCAAGCAATAGAAAAATTACAAAATTCTTCACTGTGGTTAGAGGAATCACCGCAAATTGTGAAAGATGTACACGCGCAGCTTTGTTTGGTAGAAGACGCGAAAAATGAGCTTGTTCTAATTAAGTTTGAGTGTTTTTAGACAAAGATTCAGATTTTACCACACTTAGGCAAATTTGTGAAGGTTCGTCTACAGATGCGTTAAGTTGTTTCAAAGATTTTTTTAATTATGCAAATCACTAGATGTAGAGCGATCGTTTTCTTTATACAAGAACGTATTTTCCTCACGGCGGACGCGTTTTGCAGAAATAATTTTGGAAATGCTCCTTACATACACTCTCGATTTTATTTTATATATATATATGACTAGAGATGGCAATTTTCCGTGTTCATTCAGTAACATAGAGATAATTTAGATTTAGAGATCGGTTCATAATCTACAAAAACCATCTTTTGTATTTAGCACCGTTCGCGATAATATATCTCTGCGTACTGATTCCCTTCGCATGCGGAAATCCATTCGTCAGCTACGCCGATGGCGCGCACCCGAAATTGCCCACTCTATCGATGACTAAAGCCCAATTAATAATTGGTATTCATAATCCCACATTCGCCATAGCAGGATAAAAAAGGCGAGGGCCAAATCGGTCGAAAGGTCAAAATCTCCGAAATGTACTTCTCGTACGTGTCTTTGAATGCTAAACGGTTTACGTTTTGTGTCTGTAGAGTGGGCTTTGACATGGAAAAAAACTTTCACTTCCCAACCTAGTATGTTACACATATTCTTCGAATTATCTCACAATCTGCAAGAGTCAAGCGCTTCGTATCACGCGAGGTTTCGCAATTCTAAAGTAAAGCAAATATCTCTATTTGCCTTGTTACTGTCGAAATATTCCAGGGAAACGCTTATAATGATAAACATTAAGCCTCGCGTGAGCTTAATCGAATCGCGTAATACATATATAAATATAAATAATAATAATATAATAAAAGCTAACTTAAAAAAAAAAAACGTACTAACTGGATTATGAATTGGGTAATTATTCAGCGCCTGTAAACACGATATTTATTAAAAAATCTAAACATTCAATTCAATCTACGGATAAACAATGAACAATCTGAAAAATCCGGGTTTATTCTAATTTGATTGTCTTTAAAACAATAACTTGGAATTGACATTGAGACGAGTCAATCTGCACGAAATGGATTATTTATTATCAATAAATAATTAGAATTGATAAGGTTGGCTTTGTTTCTATTAATGCAAATGTTTAATTAATAGATGGAGGAAGAAGTTAGGACGTTGGACATGGCTAACCAGGTCTCTAGATCTAATTCCTCCAAATTTTCTTATCCTAATGCATTTGGCAATCCTATTCATCGTCATTGGTCAAATTAGCAAATTAGTTGCATTTTTTCCCCATCGAATACAATGGTGAAATCGAAGGAAACAATTAAACACCCTGTATACAAAATGCAATACCCTGTATATTATAATTTTTTTTACGAATTTACAATAAAACCACCTTTTTTCAAGGATCTTTCAGCGAGTTACATAAAAGGAGCTGTCTTTATCGGCCAAGGTGCTGATTTACAGCTTCATTTAAATTGAATGCCGCATCACGCAAAGAGTTTTGAATAGAGAGAAGTAAGTGGAAATCTGATGAATTAAGCTCAACGGAGTATGGTGCGGCACACATCCTGTCCATGCGCCAAAATTTTTTAACGCGTGTTTAAACTTGTGCGTGGTTCCGCGTTGCCGTGATCGGATACAATTTCCTTAGGATTGATGAGCTCTGAACATTTCTGCCGTTCAAACTGTTCAAATGCCTGCAGTGTGAAAATTTCACCATACTGACAGCACAGTTTTCCTCCGATGAATGTCTTTTGAGGCCAGGTTCCAGATCTTTTGCGTACCCCACGTCGCCGACAAATGAGCTCCTTTCAGTTCATAACGAACTCAAAATCGAGCTTGATTATGGTCCTTCCAGGTCCATCAGGTGGTTGCGGACCCTTTAAATGATGGATCCGCAATTCATTTATTTAATAATACAAAATAAGAGTATTTTGTCGTCACCGACTTCGGTTAGTCTTTCTAACCGAGAAGCGTCGAAATTTCGTGAACTATCGTTGGTATCGACGTTAATGTAGAGCATCGTCGCTGTAAACTTTAAGCGACCCTTGACAAGCTTCCCTTTACGAAAGCAAAACAATAAAACGCGGCGAAAATGTTTGATTTTCCATCTTCCATCATCAAATTGTTAAATTCTTTAAAAATATATTTTTGCCATCTAAAAGAAAATGGAAATTTTTTTGGTTAAATGTATTAATATTTGGACTAGGGTTATGGAACACTCTGTATAATATTTTTATACGTATTTATAGTAATTTATAGTAATATAGGGCTATTTGTGTTGCCAATGGGAACCTCAAAACTGGTTCACCTGGATAATTGCGCTTTTGTTAAATTACTCAGAGAAGATGTAACATCTTAAAGGTGGTACGTCCTATATAGGCAAGTTGATATCGTGCTTACGATTTAATCAAGAGCGCCCAGAAATGGAAAATATTTTTAGTGAATGCTTTAGAAAAAAGATTTTTAAAAAGATTTAAAAAGATTTTTAAAAAGAGCTTTAGAAAAAATATTTCAATTATTTTCAGAGGTGCAATTGTTGTGAACGACCCTGTATGCAGTAAATTGCTTCGTATTACAGTAAACGCTTAATACCGTGAATATCTGGTAATGGAAATTCTGGATAACGTGAACAACCATATTGATAACATTGAACGCAGCGGGATTTCCCCGTATCGGTACGCGTCGCATGTGTTAATGCTTCTGTACTTCCCCGGGTTATACGATAGGCATTGTTTACGCAATACAGCTTGATACCTTAATACTTCTTACAGCATCTATTTGATTGGAGGAGCGTTCTGATCACGATTTATCACGTCATGTTACCGCAAAAAAAAAAAAACTGACATTCTTAACACTCCGTGAAGAAGCGGATATAATTGAGGAATTAAAAAAAGGTGCAAGTATCAAAAAGATATAACGTTGAAAAATCTCCGATTTGTAAAATAAAAACTCAAAAAGAATTAATATTGCGTGCGGTGGCTTGTACTTATGCAGGATCTAAACATCCTGGAATGGAGAAAAAAAAATTACAAACGGGTTTTGAATCAAGTCAGTGGTGATTTGATCAAAGGAAAAGTAAAAGCAGTCAATTCGGTGATGAAAGAATTTACTGCTGGAGACAGTCGGTAGCAAAAGTTTTGAAACTTGCTGGAGAAAAATTATCATCTCAGCCAGAACTAGTTGATCCGTTTAAAGTCCAGTTAAGAAATAAAATAGAGCAAACTGGGAATAACACCTCATCAGTTACATAATGCTGATGAATCAGTTCCTTATTGGAAGCTTCTACCAGAGAAAACCTTTGTCTTATTTAAAGAGAAGACCAGTTCCAGGCAGAAAACATGAACAGAAACAGCGACTAACATGTTTGCATGTGTTAATGCCAGTGGACAGCATAAAGTCAAGTTATTGCTTATTGGTACCCAGGGCTTTGAACATTTTTTTTCTCTTCCTGTACTATAACTACTCCAGATCAGCCTGGACGACGGAGCCAATTTTTAAGAATTGGTTCTATAATTCACTTGTTCCTCGGGTAAGTTTATAATTCAAATTTAATTTATCAAACATTAATCTCCCAAAATTATTGACAAGTCTGTTGGCTAAGCTCTACTTATTTTGAATAATGCTCCATCACATCCCCCAATAGAAAAATTACAGAGTGAAGATGGGCAAATTACAACAATGTACACTGCCGCTCAGTGAAGTTCGGTCATATAATAAAAATCTATTATATCACATTGTATACAATTATTAATACATAAAATTAGAAAAATATTAAGCATACACTCTTTTCTAAGGGATTAAAGCCATAAATTATTATGTAAAGTGGAAATATTGCGACAACCACAATAAAGTCCCTTTTATTATCGTTCCAAGAATTTCTCGGAAGTACCGATCTTTCGAAACGGGTCGTTTGGGGCTTATTAACGAAGAATACATTTAGGAAATATACCGCAGTATCACTCTTGTTTATTTATCACGGGCGTAAAGATATAAATTTGCTTCGTTTTAGTGTTGAACGTGTGTTGGTGTGCATCTGTCGTTTTTGCGCGAAAGTTTTAGGAAAATTTACTTCAAAATGGCACGTGGCAAGCCTACCAGTGTAGAAAAACGTTCACGCATTATTACGCTGTTTGGAAGAAGGATATTCGGGGCGACAAATTGCTGAAAAAATAGATATGAGAAGTTCAACAGTAAATGACATCATAAAGCGATATCGGACAACTGGAACTATAGAAAATCGTGTTCGTCCTGGAGCATCTAGGAAAACAACAAAATCTGAAGATTTGGGGATTGGATTATTAAAGCAAACGCAATAGAAAATTAACAGCGCCACAAATAGCAGCCGATGTCAATCGCGGCCGTGAAGAACAAGTTTCGGCGAGTACGGTAGAACGTCGACTTCAACAAGCGGACCTTCATGGACGCATTGCCATTCGAAAACCCTTATTACGTCGGGGCAACAGAGCAAAACGGCTACAGTGGGCCCGTTTTCATCTAGATTGGTCGTTAGATGATTGGAAACACGTGCTTTGGAGTGACGAGTCAAAGTTTGAGGTTTTTGGGCAAAATCGACGAGTTTATGTCCGAAGATCTAAAACCGAAAGGTGATCCCGAACTGCATTGTGCCTACAGTGAAGCAAGGGCGTAGTTCTGTGTTAGTGTGGGGATGTTTCTCCTTTGCTGGGACGGGAGATTTATGCAGAGTGCGGGGTGTAATGAGGAAGGAAAATTATTTTGCAATACTCCAGAATCATGCAGTGCCATGAGGATAGGCCGTAACTTTACATTCATGCATGACAACGACCCAAAACACACTGCGTTAGTGCGTAAGAACTATCTAAAGGAGCAAGAAGAACAGCACGCCCTGCAAGTAATGACATGGCCCCTACAAAGCCCAGATTTGAACCCTATAGAGCTGTTGTGGGATGAACCGGACAGGAGGATCCGAAAAATAAGCCCAACTTCACAAGAACATTTACGGAATATTCTGCAATATGAATGGATTAATATTCCGCGATCCGTTTTAACAAAACTTATCGAAAGAACGCCTAGAACAGTTCGAGCGGTGATTAACAGCAAAGGAGGTTTTTTCGATGAAAAAAAAAAAAATAATGTTCAGTATGTTATATTAGCCCAGAATAACTTTTTATTTATTTATTTTTGTCTTTTTTACCTGTACATACAATAAAATTGCATTTTGTTTTTAGTTTCGTTTGTTTCTGTAACCTTTTCATGTTTTTTACCAACCGACCGAACTTCTCTGAACGGCAGTGTACCTCCCGCCAAATGTAATATTTATGTATGCATGGAATATTTGATTTTTCACTTTTCATTGTCATTCACTGAACTTTACCCTTTTTCTGATTTGATCAAGAAGCACAGCTTATATCTGCCCACCTGCCGTCGCTCACACAAAAAAAATTGCAACAATAAGCCGCATATATGTATTCCCCTGCTTCGAAGTTAATTCGTGACTTACGAAAACCTACCGATCCCCCCAAATAAAAATAAACATATTACTGAAGTAAGATCATCGACTATAATAAAATTTTCTTCCGCTGCCTTAGAACTACCAGCAAATATTATTTTAAGCCGTCGTAATAAACTAGACGAAAAGACATGTGTTTAAACACGGAAAAATCGGGTCAATTTCATAACATAACACGCGTATCTTATACTTTTATACGTGTGCAACATTTGTTGAAGTTGCAAACATTGTTTTTATACAAATTAGATAAGGCGGAAGTGTAGTATGCTATGATCTAAGTATTTTCGTTATTTAAATTCTTTTCAGTGAAGCAATCCGACCAGAAATAAACGTGATTTCATCGCGAAAGACACCTCAATCCTATGTTATGATGTAAGACGCGTAGAATTAATATTGCACTTAAAATACCACTTGTAGAGGATATAAATCGTGATATTAGGGTCAGGAAAAAATCAATATTGATATAATTATCCTACTTAAAGCCTAAAAGGATCGGGGTTAACGGCGCAGCTCCATATCCAACCGAACTTAATTGTCGCAGCGTCCTTATTACCTCAATGTAAATAAACAAATAAAAAAATTGGAAACGTGACGTAATTTTTATTGATATTCCGCGTTTATTTTTAGTTAACGACGCATGCATTAATTCATTGTGCATTCTACTACCCACATACACGTTTAACGCTAAACAATTGAAATGCGAAACAAACGCGGAAAAAAAATTGCAGTTACCTTTGGAAAGATGTTTCGTCGTCATTTTTTTTATAAGCTGCTGCTAGGCGCCGATACTCCCGGTTTTACCTGTTCGATTAATGATAAAAGTCGCGGAATCGCGGTTATTGCGTTCTTAACTGGCTCAAGGTCCTCTTGATCGCGAACACGCACCTTGCTCTAGGATAGAAATTCAAAAACTAACGCGTTCGCTTCACGCTAGGAACAGCTGTTCTTGACAATCCGGCCGATTTTCTCACTTCCGTCTGTTATTGGATCGTGGCGCTCTCTTACGGCGAGTAGTAAAGATGCTAGAAGGAAGCTCGATGTTGGTAGAATAGGTAAATGTTTTACTAGCTTTCCGTTGGAATATTTGAATAGGGAATAATTTTGTAAAAGGAAAATGTAATAAATGATTATAGGGTAAACGCTATTATATTCTATTAAGACAATTAAATTGTAAGGCCCTGTGGCGCAACGGATAACGCGTCTGACTACGGATCAGAAGATTCCAGGTTCGAATCCTGGCAGGGTCGCGCTGTATATTTTTTGGTATCTTGTTGGTACCAATTTTTTTTGCCTTCATCGTAAAATATGATGTTCAACGTGATATGAAAAACAAAAATTAAATTTTGTGAAAAATATATATAAAATACAATGAAATGAACATTGTTAAAAAAAAAGGGCAAATACCACAAAGATAATTGAACAGAACTTTAAACTAGAGTCAAATCGCGCTAGTTTGGGCTGATTGTATGGAAAATTGTAAACTATAAGAAGAAAAAGAGGACCTCCAGAAGAAGTAGACCAAACGCTACGAAGTTCCAGCAAAGTGCCTTGGAAGAGAAGTGGAGGCAACAAATGAAGGAAAAATTTGCCCATTACTGTGCAGGAGAAATCAGGTGGACGTAGTAATCAAGTTCATTACCTTTTAAGGTCTACTTTGGACCCAGAATAATCTATTTGCGTGTATTTCTCGATTGGTATGAAGCTTTTACGGAAGTGAAGTGTGCGGATCGCTGATAATTCAACTAAGAAGGAGAATCATGCATATCATTCTAGAGTCCATATCCGGTGTTCCTGCGAAAGTGGGACTGACTTCATCTGTTTTACCGCTTGAAATGCTGCAGCTATTACAGGATGAAGAGGGTCTTGAAAAATTAGACGGTTCAGAAAAGAACCTAAATCATCAAATGTAGCTATCGTTGACTCTCAGTTACCTTCTATTTTGGTTTCGCAGAATAGATCAGGTAATCGGATTAGGGCGAAAAAATCTATTAAAATAAAGCAATCGTTTCAATTGTCATTGAAACTTGTTAGAAATAATTTTAAACACTTAATTTTTGCAACAAACACGTATATTTAGAAAAAATACATTGTTGTCCTTAAAAAATCATATTTTAAATTACAACAATGAAAGTTTACAAAGGAAATAAATTATGAGCAGAAACCAGCATAAAATGCCACGAATAGGTACTTATTCATTTATTTGGCGTAAATATCAAATTTTTCTGGATTTAATCCGCAGGAAATTCGCTGCAAAATTACGTGAAACTTTTCGAAGACTTCCGCATCCTTAAAAAAGCAATGCTCCTATCATTAGTGGTACCGCTTCCTCCGGGGTTTTGGAACATGGACAAGTAATCCCATTTTTTCTCTAAAATCCTTTTGAATTTTGCGCTTTCTTGCTGCCAATAAATCTCTATCTGTTTCTCTACGCACTTACCATTCTTTGATGGCAAATCTGCAAGCAACGTGACGAAGATATTCGAAGGAACGAATGCAACGAATGTAAAGGTGATAACCCTTGTTTTCAGTTGTCTACATTAATTGTTTTGTTGAGAAAATGATCTAGGAGCTTCATTTCTGTTGGAGACGCTTCGCAAATAAAACACTTTTGTGCCGAAGTAATTTGGGACTAGTTTGGGACAGGACATTATTTACAATTTTTTTAACAAACTCGTTTGTTTCTTTTTCAAAATAAAATAGGTGTGCGGTATCTAGTAGGAAACTGTCCAGTCCTTTTCCTAACGTCGCTCTCCTCAATGAATCATACTGAAATTTTGTGTACTCAGGTTCCACAAATAATGATAATGCTTCATCACTAAATTTGGAACCTTTCTCAGGAGGACTGCGATATTTGTCCCATTTAATTTTTTCCTCTGGTCAGCATTGTTTCAGTAGCTTCCTTTGAAAATGATGCTGTTGTTCTTTCTCCTCGGGCCACTTTACAAATTATTATAACTCTTCGCAGTGATTCTGTTCTCTCTTCACTGCGAAAAGAAATATCATCAAATCCCAATTTTTGTTGTCGCCCCGATCTCTGTTTTCTTTTTATTCTTAGCGAGGCTGATAGTTCACCGTTTACACCAACAATCCTCTTTTTGCTTCTTTAAAAGTACTCCTTTTCCTTGAATTACTTTATCGACCTTTGTACCAATTTCTTGCCTTAATATATTTATCACGAATATTTGTTGTTCATTTCCGATTCTGCACAAATTCTGCATGTAACAAATTATCAATTAGTAAATATCCGCCCATTTCATTTGTTATTATTCCCTCTGGACAACAACGCGATTTTGCTGCTAAGATTCTGCGATATGAGGGATAAGCATTTGCATGACGTAATTATTGCACCTTTTCTTGTTTTATTGCTCGCAGATTTTGAATCGGGCATATAAGCCAGAGCTTCATCCTCAGTATATGGAATGCTGGTTTCTTTTTCTTGCTGTTCGCGTTTTGGGGAGTATCGAGGTGATTGCATTAACAAGTCCGCAGCGGCATATAATTCTTTGTTTTATGTCTTTCATTCTTCTACGTTTTGTTCTCTGGGTGGCTAATCGAAACTCTGTATTCGGTCTACCCCGTTTGCTTGTAGAAGGACTGATATCCTCAGCAAAAACGTTACCATTGGATATTAGCCATTTGCCCGCTTAGAAGATTTCCAGATATCGCGTAGGTATTGGAAGAAATGTGTAAAATTCATTTTCAACACAGTCTTCTTTGAGGTCCGGAGGCTGAGGCCAACGTTTGTCTTTTTTTTTGTATCCAACCATGCAAAATACGCGTCTGTTCTGCAAAGATTTGGCTCAGATTGACGAGCCAAGCAGTTTTTCATATTCGGAAATTGCTGGAGGATAAATCTGGCGAAAATGGCGGGTGCTTATCCTAACTTATGCCCAACTTCGCCAAATGCGAAAATTTTTTTTCACAGCATTGTTCAAACGTTCCAATAAGTTGGCATAATACTCCCTATTAATCGTTTTGCTCTTTTCAAGGTAATCAACGTGGATTTTGCATGAACTTGTCTGCCGATAATGTGGCTTTGGCCTTTTTTGGCGCTGGTTGACTGTGAAAATCTCAATGTTTTGAACTGTTCAAATGCCTTTGGCATGGCTTTTGCAAAGGAAAATTTTAACCAAAAATAGGGCCATCTCTTGCCGAAGATAGGGAACTCCCCTCGTAACGACATAAGCGCATTATTACTTATTCTATGTTGCATCGCACCTTGATTCTTCTTTGGGTGTTACCCTTCTAGTAAACGTCAAATACAAATCATTCCAACTTATTCACTCCAAATATATTTAGAGCACGTTCCATTGTTTGGGGGTAATTTTATATTATACTGTACCCTATCGTGTTAGGAACTCCGCGCGTACGGGGTATATGTACCATTTCTTCCTCTTCCTTTTTTTTTTCATTTTTACTCGGAGCTCCTCCAATCCATAATACATGAGCATAACGCGAAACCATTACCAACCGACGTTATAGACTTCACGGAGGGTCGGAGCGGAACGTCGTCGTCCAAGTGTCTGTAATCAGGACGTCGGCGTCGGAGGGTGACGTCTGACGTATATCATTACGTCGTTACGTTATTAGGAGGCGCGTGGCCTTCCCTTTCCTCCTCCCCCATCTTCTGCGGACGATAGTCATATGTTTCACGCACGATTTGCTACGAATTTTAAATCGGGCCGTGATTAACTTGCTTCAGATTACTTGCGAGGGAGGTTGGAGATAATGTATCATGTCTATAGTTGAAAAAGTCGTAGAGTGGTGTGAGTTTGACGTCATATCATGTCGTCGGCCTGGTTTATTTAATTTTTTTTTCAACTTTGGGGATGTTGGTGTTTCAAAGGTGGATGTTGTATTGTTACATACGTTATAATGGGTGTTCTGCAGGGTCGACCAATGTCATCATTTCTCGAAATTACATAGCCAGAAAATTTTTCTTTAAAGCAGTTTCTCAGGCAGTGTTGCAAGTAACGCCATCTCGTTGGCAGAAAAGTCTATTGGGATCCATATCTTCTAGAGACATCTGACGATATTGTTCACCATTACCAATTGTCATGTCTCCAAAAGCCAGTTTTGCTCAATAACGTAACCACCGATGTGAAAAATGGGGAAATTGGTGATCAAGCGTAGTTTGCTCTAAGATCCAATCGGCAAACACACGGCGGTCCATATGCTTTAGTTCTTGGATCAATTGATCCTGCATGCATGCAGACGAAGGCCTTTCCTTGCTTTTGTCCAATTGCTGTGACCGATGACGAAGTTATGTCTTTGGACTTTCGGATGTTACTTTCATTCACTCTAACGATATTTTCTGCTGAACGGACGTTTTGTTCTCTTGATTTCAAGAACAGAACCAGTCTGCCCAAATTTTGCAATTAGGCTGCTAATTGCAATAAAGCATATGATTTTGAACGAAAACAACAGAAAGTCGACGAATAATGTTCGTAACAGAATGCGTATTTTCGTAATAAGTTTGGATAATTTTTATGGGTCCTTCGAGGATGAATCCCAATTAAAGACATAAAATTTAAAAGGGAAAAAGATCAATTAAATTTGAAGTCTTTTTAAGCTGTGTACAGAATTTTGATGTAACCGAGCCCCATCCTGAAAATGTTTATACAATAAAGGCATTTGTTATTATTATTATCAAAAAGGAAGGAAAAGTATGATAAAATTGAAAATCCAGGATCAAATCGTATGTGTTAATATCAAGTCTTAATATTAATTTAGGAATGTTTCTTTCTCTGGGACTAGAAAGTCTTAAACAAAGCGTGGGTCCACCGTAAACAAATAAACCATAACCAAACAGAAAGGTTGATGAAAAGTTTGAATAGCAGCTTCGGGAAGAAGAATTATTGGTCCATTATTTTTTCATGAAACGATAAATTCAGGCTTTATGATTCTTTTCCACGTTTTCTCGTTCTTTGTTTTAATCTTCCAATTTCGTATATTTTTCTTCCTTAAGTCCGTTTCTAACATTTTCGTAGGTTTCCTTTTCTTCTTTCTGTACGTAAGTTCTTTCCATGCTACCATTTTTGCTACGTTCTCTCCATTCTCTTTGTCCTAATCGCCAGGGTCAAAACGCCTTCCGTCTTCTGTTCTAGTTCTAGGTTCTTCAATACTGATAAGCAAAACTCTTCAGGTGTCAAAATTCAGAACCGGAAACGCTCCTCTGAATATTAATTAATTATATATATTATTAAATTAATCCCTTTTTGGAAGGGGCGTTTCATCCCTTCAAAATGAACTTCCGCCGATCCACATCCCTATCATATTTCATCCGATTTTGAATTTTACACCTGGAGAGCTTCCTTGTGCCTTTAAAATCCGAGTTTGAATAAAACGGATTTTGCCCCCCCTCGCGAATGCCGCCCACGTTTAATG
>LR736865.1:9366862-9378963 GCA_902654985.2 Oryctes borbonicus
ATAAAACGGATTTTGCCCCCCCTCGCGAATGCCGCCCACGTTTAATGAATACTCTGAACACATGCACGGTACGGACCTGCCAGCCACTGTAATTTTCTTCTCGTTCTCCTCGTTCATTCTATGGTCTTTGCAAATTATGTATGTTTCATCGTTGGTTCTTCCTACGAAAAATTCTTCTTCCTCCGCCATCGCATTAAATTTTCTTGAATATTTTTATTGAGGCCCCATGTCTCACATCCATAAAGTATTATTGGTCTTACAATGGTTAATCGCTCCTGCGCTCCTATTGGCCTTCACCACTTTCGAGTTAGTGCACCCAGATGTTCAAATTTTTCCAGGTGGTCCACAAGTTCTTCTCCGGTTTTTCTTGTTCCATCATTTTGCTTTTTCTTCGTTTTTTTTTTTTCAGTTCCATGGTTTCTATTTCCTTCGCTAACCTTCGTGTGACTTAGATTAGCTCTTTTCTGTCCGTATGTCCGCTATGTCATAATATTGATGTTCAATTCTCTCAATTTTTTCTAGGATTAAGTTGCAGAGGGTCGCCTTGTTGAAGCATATTCTTGACATTCAAATTCTTCAGCGAGTTCACATTTAACTTTAACACTATTTGTTGTTTGCTCTAGCGTGCACCTAAAGGATTTTTAAAAAATCACCTTACACAATACAAGAGCTTATCGAAGGGTGTGGTTTAAAACAACAGCATTCAATTGGTTGTACCTCTTTGGTTGAATTGGATCAACTTTAAAATATACGTTCAATCAACATACTTAACTATATTTACTACTTTATTTTTTATTTATTTTTATTTTCTTTATTTTTTTATTATTTATTATTATTTTTTTTTATTTATTTTTATTAACTACTAACTATATTTTAGAGTGTTGGTAGAAAGCAGAAAAAAATGCATGCGTAGAACCTGAAATGAACACGTGTTCAATGAAAACGGAAGGTAGTTGTTTGCGTCTGGACAATCAACATAAATATTGGTTTAATTTAACAAAAATAATTGAACCAAAGCTGGTTGGTACTGCGAAGTTGCAAGGTAGGTTAGATGTACTCGCTAAAATGTTGAGTGAACATAAATTTAGTTGAATCAACACATAAACGTGCATCACTTCGTGGTTTGTTGGATGAAACAGGAGAACACGCCCCCCCCCCCCCACGATTACGTTTTTTATGATAATATTAAATTATTTAAATATTAAGCATGAGTTGATTCAGTCTCGTCACCAACATGCTCCAAAAATGTTTTAAATGTTTTACGGCTTAAATCAATACTTACATGCCACAGTTGGAAGTCTCACAACCGCTTTCATAGCATCTCACTAGCCGCGAATTAAATCGCCAACGTTAAATATTGAATTCCTAGAATAGCCGCCTATGATTCGTACTCCGGGGATAGCTAATTGCGTTCAAGGGGCGACGACGCACGGGGCCTAGCGGGGAGGCATTACCACCACACCGACGTCAGCACCTAGGTGTCTGCTGGTGAGCCGGGAGCGTACGTGTGACAGCGACCCCTATTGGCTCATCGCGCGAGATCGATGTCTGGTTTCGCCAATCCGGGACCGGAACTGCTCCGGAATGGCCGGAAATGCAATCGAACTCCGGGATATCTTCGACACTGAGGATTAATATGCTTTCGGCTGGTGCGCCTCGGCGTTCTTTTTTTTGCGCCTTTTTATTTTGAATTCGGAGTGAGGGCGAGAACGGCCTTTGTGCTGCGTCTCGTTTCGTTGCCGTTTTCTGTTTTTAAGGACCGTTGATTGTCGCGGCCGCGTATAAAATTTGAATGCCTCTTTGCTAGTCCATAACTTGTTTTTCTGCCATGTTACGTAGAACTTGAAACGATAGGCGAATTATTTAAAAGGCGGTGGTGAAATTTGCAAGAAATAAATTAAATATTTAATCACGGATTTCCAGGTTATTCTCCGATTAACTTCATTTTGTGACTAATCACGATAAAATAATTAATATGCCACAGAAGAATACAAAAGATAAAATATTATGATGCAAATAGTTTCAATACAAACTAAACATTAAAGCGTAACATTATTTATAAACAAACAGTGATGCTTAAACACAATGAAAGGTGGTAGCGCATTTTCTTAAAAGCGATGTTGTAAAGGAGATATTCGATAAAGAATTAATATTTGTGCAAATTTTTTTGCAAAATTTGATCGTGATAGGTCTGATGCAGTAGAACACATTCGATGATCTAGACTCTGGACCAGGAACAAAAAAATTAATATTATCTAAGAGCCTAGGTGAGTCAAGACTACCTGCGTAATAAAGACGAAGCTCCGAAGAATCGAGATTATATAGATTTAGCAGAAACTTGTGACTAAAGCCCTGTTCCGGATAATAACCATGTTCTTCGAAATATGTGTTTTTTAAAGAACGTCTCTGGACTTGCTTCGACTGATTTATTCGATATTTATGTATGGACGACCAAATCAACGATCCATATTCCACTTTGAAACATACAAAAGAAAAGTATAAAGATAAGATGAAATCGATCGATCCTTATCATCAACCGGTGGGCGAATGATGTGAGAAAAAGAAGAAGTCCAACAAAGAGCATATAAGAAATTATCGCTACGGCAGATTGGACGCGTCGAGTGTAGCACAACATATAAATGAAACCGGGCGTAGTATTAAATTAGAAGACTTAAAATTGATTAAAAACGTAACGTCGCCGCGAGAATTAGATGCGTACGAGACGGTTTACATAAAAAGTAATAAAAATCTGACGAACAGAGAAAACGGACCGTTGTCGTACTCTGTCCTTTTTGACCTTTTGCAGGAGGCTGGCATTTGTTTATATTTTGGGTTATAAAAGAGATCTTCCCGTCTATCTGGCCGTGTCTTTCGCATGTCGTAGTTTAAGACGCGTAGAGGGTAGAATAGGCACTTGTAAAACAATATTTCTTCTCGGAAGAAGGGATAGTTCATGCATGTTATTTTTCGCACGTCGTAGCTTCAAGACGTGCAGGAGGTAGAAATAGGCACTTGTAAAGAATATCTGTTCTAAGAAGTAGGGACAGTAAATCCATGTTTAGTTTTAGAAAAAAAATTTTCACATCATTCGGTCACCGGTTGATGATGAGGACCGTTCGTGTCCTCGAAACGGCCGTCCCGGATTAATTAATTAAACTTGTGTGGTGCGGAGGTTGCCGATACTTATGTGTTGTTTACCAGACTACGCCACAGTCCTTGCTATCATTATTGATCCTTATGATAAAACCTAACATCCGCAAAACCGAGTTAGCAATGGCATCGATGTGATCGCTAAAAGCGGACAACGCCTAAATTTTCTATCGAATGAGCACGCTCTGGGACAAGGCTATCAATAGAATAATCGCAGATTAGATTACTAGATTTATGAGAGAAAGTCACAACCCTGCACCTTAACGTATTTACGTGTCGGCGTAGCAAGTTAGAAGAACGTTAGTTTGATTTTGAAAAGATCTACAATAATGAATTCACTCTGCATAGAATAATTTTAATTTTTCTATCAAATATGCGCCTGTCAGGAATATAAACACTTACTGAATTTCAGAGAACTATCATTAACAAACCACAAATTGTTTACTTCTTTCTCTACGTTAAAGTTTAACATTTCCAATAGGGAGAAGGCGAAATATAATTGGGCGAAGAATGATGACGGACATGCTGCTAAATATGGGAAGGATCTTTTTGCTCAGCATCTGTCGCTATAGGGATCGCTTGTTTTAAAGTTTTACAATTTCTTTCATTTTTTATCCCGTTGCAAAAAGGCAAATCGCTTACGTGTCGTAAAGATTTTAGTACGGTTCCACAATTTCCTGCTTGAACCAGTGTTAAACCGCTGAAGAGTTGTTCGTTTTCATAACCGAATTCGACAACCGATCTGTTGAATTGTCTGGCGAAGCAATTGATAGGAAATTGTGGTTTTTTTGACAGAAAGTTATCGCGAATTTCAATAGAATCACATTTTATTTAGGCAGATCTTAACGTTTTCGGACAACCGTTTAGTATCACCGTGTTTTAACAATTCGTTAAATAAAACTAAACGTGTTCCGGGTTTAGACATGTGTCATGTCGTTTTCTGTTGAAAGAAAACTCGACGTTTCGCACACAATCACATGAGGCTTCTTCAGGAGAGGGAAAGGTTAACACGGTATGTCAACGTGTAAACCACACCGGACCCGAAACTAACTTAGCGGCAAACAGTTGATCACGGTAACTCAGCATGTGAACCATGCCAGAGGCGAAAATCAACTTTCAACAAAAAAACGACATGATATGGTCCAAATTCGGAACACGTTTAGTTTTAATTGAGCCTGGCCGTGAAAGCCTGCGTTTTCACTTCAATTCGTTAGATAATAAGATGGAATTTATAAGCTTCTTTTGTTGTATCTTCGGTTTTGTCTTTGATTGGCAAATAAAAAACTCGCGAGTTTATATCTCTTTATTATCTTAATCTTAATCTCACTAAACCATATCCAAATTTTTTACATCCCTATTAGCTGTTATTTTTAGATCTAAATTTAAAAGCTTTTTTGAGATAATTCTATGTTCTCGCGCCTTTCCTGATTTTCTTTTAAAACATTAATTTTGAATACATCGGCCTTGTCATACAACTCTCCAATGTCTCCAACGTATTCGCCATGAAAGCATTTCCTTCTTTACACTTTACTTATTCATTTGGAGAATTATGGAGATGTGTTCAAAGCTCCATGTAACTTCTCTTGTTTTTGTGTATTGGACGACTCTTCCAAGGCGTAAAATCAATTTAAACTCATTTGCTACTCCATTATTGTACCGTCGCCATTTCCAGTCTGGGCTTTCTCTTCTTTTAATTGGGCGTTGTTGAGAATTCTGTTCATCATTTCCTTCTCGTGAATTACGTGAATTTGCCATGCAATAAGGCCAAATATCATCAACACAACGCCAATTTGCTTTTGCTCCGTACAAATTGCAAAACTTGATTTATTTAATAACATCGCCCAAAGTACAAATAATACGTGCTGGATACAAAATTTGCAAACCAGAAGTGTAAATTCCAAGAGCACTGTAGTGTTGTCCAATAGAAAATGTTATTAACTTTGGAATCAAAGAATTTAGTAATCAAAAAAGAGATATTTTCTTCCTAATTTAAAGCTCAGTTTTGCTCGAAAACTACGCAATTCATTTCGACATGGACACCCTGTATACGTACGTATTCCATAAAAGAAATCCGAGGAACTATGTTATGGCCTTTGTGGTTTGAATGGAGCCGCTCGCTCTATTCAACTGACGTCCAAATCATCATCGTAGCGTGAACAAATAATAGACTTAATGATCGCGAGAGGCAATTAAAACTCCTATAATTAGAGACTCATTTGCATCGTGGCCCCCACCCCACGATGGATGATACGGAGGCTTCGTGGAGAAAAGGGAGACGTTCGCTGACCCCTCGATGGAACGCAACGAGCGCCCTAAACGAGGACAATTCAACTAAGAACAGAAGAGAAGTAAGAAAAAATTCAAGACGGTGCGGTGTGGCCTCTACAAAAAATTATTCATTGTGAATTACGTGAATTAAGTGATGTTTTTTTAATTATTAATTAAAATGTAATCAAAGGCACCTTATCAAGGGTCTTTATTAGTCGTCCCTGTTGTTTTTTGTACAACGAAGAAGTGTTTTCGCTTATCATTATTATTTCTCTTTTTGTCTTTACAGCTCGATTTAAAAACAATTAATTATTTTTAGAGAAAAGAAAGGAACAAAACGCAAATTGAAGATGTTTCCTGGCACCGAGAAGAAGTGTAAATAAGCAATAAATAAAACATTCGAAGAACAAACGAATTCATTTAATTCACCGAATATGTCCATCGAACTAAAATAAAACGATCTCTCATCCTCCAACGGCTCGCTTCCTCACCCTCTCCCGTCCCAGGCAATCACCGACTGCCGATAAAATCCATACACGTCAATATTTCCCAATCAGCAAATATTTAATGTCAACAGCATGAAACGCGGGCGTTCTATGTATTAGCCGACGGGGCAGCGTTAGGATTTCACCTAGAAAGTCCATCGTTATCGTCTTTCGAACGAACTTCTATACGAAACGCAAACAATAGCCCCTCGAAACGTTATGAACACGTCCTTGCGATTTCCAGACAGCATCGCGTAGGGAAGAAATGGATAATCTGAAAACGTATTTAGCTGCGATGGTTTCTTCGATTTAAAATTTTAACGTTTTGGGCGCTGGTGAAGACAATCTTCAGATTTTTGTATTTTATACCTTTATTGCCTTCTAGCAAACTAACGCAGATGAATTTTTTTTACCCCCTTACCACTACCCCCGCCCTCTTGCGGATATATGAAACAACCGCGCATTTGCTTACGTTCAGAGATATTTTGTTTAACGTTCATTAATAAGGCTGGTCTGCAAGTTAATGCAATTATATTGAAAAGCAACGGCCCAAGATTTGAACCTAAGGGTAAGGCGCACACTTTGCGCTGCAATGGCAAGAGGCCCTTTCGTCTATTTTTGTAAATAAATATTTTTTTCTCGAGAGTAGGGATGGAACGGACATATTAGAGCTAGAGTCTATTTTCTCACATCATTTGGTCATACGGTTGATAATGAGGATTCACGCATCCTCGAAACAGCTGTTCCGGACTTAAATTTGTGCGGTGCGGAGTGTGCCGATTCTTCAGCGTCTTTATTATTATTCGTGTTTTAGTAGTATAAAGTTTTTTTTAGAAACGTAAGTGCCTCTTTTTATACTCTTTTATGATATTCTTAGCGACATTTTCAGCTGTTCCATTTGATTGTGGAAAAACTTATTTGCGAAGAAGGAAAAGAACAATACAGGGGATGAGAGGTCTGGCCAGAGATGAGAAAGAAGGAGTGAGAGACGGCTGAAGACTTCAGCAAATCCGACACCCTTACCAGGGTCTTGAGAATAATGAAAAATTAATTGTTAAGAAATGGTCTCATGCAATTAATGTGAATACGCACCTCCGGCCATTCCCATCAAGTTAATGCTAATTGTACTTTAGATCGATGGATCCTTTCAAATTTTGGAGGGATCCATCGAGAAACAGTTGAAAGTCAGCAAGTTTATGTATTTGTGGAATCATGGAAAAAGAACAATACCGGTCAGCGATTTCTTTTTTTTTTGTACGGAAGAACGTGTGCAGAGATCAAAGACCATGCACTTTTTGGTGACTACCATCAAGCACTGGTTTATTGAAATTAAGCATGGCGCGGCTGATTCGTCCCATTGAGGTGATTACGGACGATATGACCAATAAAGTTTAAGAGATTGCTAATATGGTGAACATCTCCATTGAACGTGTGCAAAACAAAAAATTGAGTATTAGAAAGATGGGTCTGCTGATGGGTGTGCAGCGTTTGCTGACGAACTTCAAAGCAATGTTTGGACATGTTTATGGGGAGATGAGACATGGATGCTTCATTACACACCAGGAACCAAAGGTCAGTCGGAAAAAGTGGAGTTTTCACGGTGAACCAAAGAAGGAGAAGTTATGGCGACGATTTTTTGGATTTCGCAAGGCATAATCTTAAATAGTTATTTGGAGAAGGGATGGGACAATATTATGCTGATTTATTGAACCGATTCAAACCTGAACTAGCCCCAGCTAGAGAAGAAAGAGTTTTCTACAATTACCATAAGGCTCCGCCCCAATCATCAGCAATTCCGACAACAAAACTAGTCCAGTTAAAGTACAAATTGGTGCCTTATTCACTCAAAATACCCTTCAACAGCCTTTGTCCATAAATTCTGTATCCCTTAATTTTTTTTTTTTGAGATTTGGAAACAAAAAATAATAGCAGAGGGCTACTGGTTAATTTCTATGGAGCCACATTCAGCAACAGCAGCTTCTCCGGCGATCGATTCCATATTTAGATTTCAAATTTACGTAATGAAGGAAGTAAAATAAAACGCAATAATTTTATAATAAATACATAACATTTATTTTTTGTCTCATTATTTCAATGTACAATCCGGAGGCCATTTTACAATACTTACTCGTCTTAATCGATAAAAAAAAATTAAAAAAAAAGAGTAAAAAAAATCTTTCTCAACATCCAGGACTATTTAGTGATCTAAAGATGAAAGATGATATTTTTTTTTAATTCCATGTTTACCAACGTTCTAGATATTTCTACAGCTAAAAAAAACTTTTTTTTTAATTTTTCAAATGATAATTGTTGCTTTTCTCCTTGACATATTCTCTGTTTATCCACGAATATTCTAGTTTAAGCATTACAACAAATAACTTATTATTTATATTTTACATACTTATTTTTATACATTTTATTTTTTTTTTCTTTAATTATATTTCCATTTTTGTTTAATACAATGTACATGCATCTTACATACATGCAGGGTACACAATCTCGTACTTAAATTAAATTAAATTTAACTTAAAATTAAATACAAACAACTCTTTGGTGATAGATTATTTAAAATAAATTGTTTTTCTATGTGGAATGGCAAGGAAATTAAGCGTATTGAGGAGTTTCGGAACATTTTCTTTGGCAGAAAAGGGAACGATAATTGTTAAAACGATACAAGCAAAGGGAAAATTGCACTATTGGAATATTGGAATGCCACAGAATTTGATGAAAATCACCTTTCCCCAATGTTTTCTGATATTCCAATAATGTGACTCCAACGTGACTCACGTAAGGTTTCCAATAGATATTTACAAATGCGAATTTACAAGTTCAAACAAAAATAAAACGATTCACACGGATTATATCACAGACGCCGCCTTTGCGGAATATGTGCTACTCTAAGTTTTCTTTAAATATCTTCATATACATATATTATTTCCTTTTTTAGGTTATATAGAATAATTGCACTAACTCATATATTTACTACGGAAACGGAATTTGTCGCATAAAATGAAATTATTCGAAGAAATTATTGAAATAAAAGTATTAGGTCGATTTTCGTTAAAAAAATGTCGTGAATCACCAGTGGTCCACGTAAAAATTGGCGCGAATCACTAGCGATTCACGCCATTTTTAAACATAAAATATTTTATGCGAGCAACAAAGCATGTTAAACAAACTTTTTCCCATATTCGGCGATAATAATGACTAGAATTATGTAAAAAAAAAAACAAAAAAAATCTACAAGAAACTAATTACATTACGAATATTATACAAGACAGGTAGGATTAATCTCGCCAACACGCACGCTCCGAATCGCGAAATATAACCTCACTTTCTCTTGTTCACCAATTATTCAACAGTGTTCTTCATTACCGACCTCGACACCTCAGTCCTGCTCTTGCGGGCGTGATATATCCCCGCTTTTTATTGGCAAGGTTGTTTTTTTTTTCAAAGGATCTGTGAAATTGAAGTCTCCGTTCTTCGAAAATCGATGCTACTTGGTGTGAAGTGCGTTGGGGTCACGGTTTACAGATGGATTCGTCGGGACCAATCTGATGACGTCGAATTGGCCGAAGACGGTCATGCGTAGTGAGGATACGAGCCAAGCGGTGGCGCCCCCAGATGTGGAGCCGCGTGATGGCTGATCGAATGCGTGCTGGCGGCTATGTTGGAGTAGAGGTTAGCGCTGGGGTTACTCCAGTAGGAACCTGGTGATGGGAATATGGACGCTGAAAAGACGCGATAATTAGTCTTTTTTTTTTTACGATTCTAAGCACCTTGCATATAGCAGCATATTTTTACAGCGCTTGATTCTAAATAACTCTTATTTTAAACATTTTTTCGGTAAGGCAGCTGCTAGTTAGGGAGCTGATGGCAGCAATTTTTAAATAATTTCATCGTTTGGCAACAACAATTTCGAATCAGCCGAAAAAATGTACTTGCAGAGAAGGCACTTGCTAAAATTTCGTAAGAACGCATGATTAAGCCCGGCCTCTCGCGAGATTATCTGGAGTTTGGTTTACAAGACGCACCGCCTGTTTGTGCAGAAATCACCGAAATCACAGTTCTACTTACGCAAGCGCTGCTTAAGCAGCCTCTCGAGTAGGGACTATAAATCCAAGTGTAAAGTACATTGATTGTAACGCCGACGAAGGCTCTTACACGACAATGGCCACAAAGCACCTATCGTGCGCTAGTGCGGATTCAATTCATCCACCGGACAGCCCCAAGCTTGCCCCAAGTAGCCTTTTTTTTTATTTTCAAAATTAAAATCGAAGCTAAGAAGGAGAACATTTAACATCGAAATCTATAATGGTTAGTCATAATTATTATAAGAACTGTTGGTTAGTTAAAAAAGAAAGCATCCGCTCAATTATTTATTGACCGTTTAAAAGAGACTTCCTACATCGATCCATTCTCGTCAAACATACGCGTCAAATTCTCACTCTTCCTTCTCCTCGACTTAACACCGATCCTTAATAATAATTGTAGCGAAGACAAAAGCCCTATGCCATAGAGAGGGTCATCTTTTCCGCTTTCAACGCCGAAATCATTCCATCATCATTATTATCGCTCGTTACGTATGGTAATAACGGCGGCACTTTGCCGTCAGATTGTTCTTGGTAGCGTCTCCGCTAACAGCAACAGTCACATACTGCTCCTGCATCGAGCAGTCACTCAAGCCGTTTCGGCCGTGGCGAACGGTCGCACATAATGACGTAATGCGTTGATTGTGTGTATTGTTTCCATCCCCGAGTACGCTTTACCCGTCATTTAACAGCCGATGCACCCCTCTTTTTCTCCGGCGAAACCCTCGAGTCCTTCTGACTCGACTAGTCGGACCTATTTGCAAGGGTGACTGTGTAGAAGGAAAGTTCTGTTTTGTTTCGATTTTCGAGAAATTTCCGTTTTTATTTTCTCTACCATTTTTGGTGAGCTTGATACGAGTGGTTTTGCCTGTTTTTGTTTTGGAACATTTTCCCAGTATGAGGCCTATTGATTGTCCTCCCATGTTCTTATTGCTTGTTTTATGTGAATCTTTTGGAAACCACAAAAAAGTGTTAGAACCAATAAAAGGATGGACAAAATACAAAAGAATCCACAAAGAGGAGCCACCAAGAACTAATGTGAAATTTTTAGCGCAATTTTAAGACTACTAATCGTCTTAAAATTGCGCTAAATTTTTTTTCTCTAATTTAAATAATTTTAACATCATTTCTTCTACGAGTTCCACCTTTAAAAAAAAAAGTTCCCTGGTCGCTTTCTTCAATTGCCTTCTAAAAAAATCTATTTTTCTCATTGAGAAGAACGTTTAATTTTAAAATATAGAGAGGATGCAACGGAGCAAATAAAAACAGACCATCTTCGATTGGGAGCGAATAGGTCATAACTTACGGACCACAAAACAACGGTTACGGCCCGCTGCCCTTTCGGGCTACTCTTCCCAATAAATTCCCGATTCGGGCGATCCGATGCCAATAAAATTGGTTTTATTGACCCTCGGCCGTATAACAACGCGAACACAAAGAGGAAGGGAAAAAGAAACATGACATACGACCGCTCGATACGATAGTTCTGGTAACGAGAGCTTGCAAAAAACGTGTCAAAACGTATTTTTGGGATTGCTTAGTGCATCTTTGAAGTTCGCGGATTCTTTCTTTTAATCGTAAATTTATCGAAATTAAATCGCTGCAATGGTTAAAATGAACCCAAGTAGTGCGAAGAAGAGAAACGTCTTGAAGTGACAGCTAAAAAGTGTCGGTTTTTGCTCCTGCGACTTATTTGCTAAACACTCACGTCCCCAAGCGTTCCTATCGAAGCTTATGCTGCTCACCCTGAAGGTTGGATGCTTTGTAAACACGGGAATTTATTTATTGGCACTGATTCTGATTCGTATCGCCTTTGTGTCTATTAGTATTCCTCATGGGGCGGTGGCTGCGTTAACCGTTATATGTAGGAGCTGTAGTATTTGCTTTACACGAACGGCTGCTGGTGCAACTTTAAGTAGGTGGTTTTTCCTCTCATTTTATCTCAAGTGAGCGATTATTCAAGTTGTCACTACAGAGCTTTCGGGTAAAATATTTTTTAATAAATATGGCCAAAAGAAGATTACCAAGATGACCAACAGATGGTGTAACGATCGCGGCTAAATATAAAATTATAGTTTTCATCGTTTTTTGTTTAATTAAGGGTTAT
>LR736865.1:9378973-9393287 GCA_902654985.2 Oryctes borbonicus
AGTTTTCATCGTTTTTTGTTTAATTAAGGGTTATCGGAAATAAACCCAATTCCCTTTGTTTTGGGTTAAATATTTTTTTGTCGTATCTTTTAAAGTGAAGAGGTGGGGAGACGTGTTTTTTTTTAAATAAATATTAGTCACTCCTGTTAGGCTTAATCGGTTGTAGCAGTCTTCGTGTCGTTTAGAAGAGCTTTATTTGATCTATAAAATGCAGTGTTGGTATAGTTATTAGGAGTTCAGCCTAAGTCCAAATTTCCCAAAAAAAATGGATTTCTATGTCCAGAAGAATTTTAACGAATGGTTTCAATCAATCACCCTGTATATGTATGTACGTATCGAGTGAAATAATTTTTGCGAATATTTAAAAAAATAGTTCATTTGAAAATTGAAAAATTCGAACTATCCACGGTTTTTGCCATTGTTTTAATGCAGAATTTTAGAGTTCGAATTATCCGTATTACGCAGCGAGTTTATTATTAAAATCTTTCGTTTCGTACAAACCTGCAGAACTTGGTATTGTCGCATGGGGGCTCATAAACGATCCTAACTTGGCGCTGTGGTGATACGAGCTCATGAACAGCTCGCTCTGGTACTTGTAGCTGCTAGGGTCGCTGGTGGCGGGTTGCGTCGCGGCCGCCAGGCCCTGGAAGTCGAACTTGTAAGCGTACCTCTTGCCGTGAACCTTGGTCATTATGTTCTTGTCGTAGTAATACCTGAAAAACGTGAAAGAGATCGTCAAAGGACGTTTTAGTTCTGGAGTGGGTTCCGGCGTACGCGGGCGATGTGATAAGTAAAAGAACAAAAAGGATTAAGTTTATTACAATTTGGTTTTATTTGAAACTGTAGAAGATAGGTTCTAGTAAATTTCTTTTTTGATTTCGATCGATACCCTTTGTTTTCTGTTGGTATTCTTTGAAATATCTTTGCGAGAAAAAAAAAAACATAGGATTTACTTGTAAATTAGTGCAATGTTGGAGTAAGATGGTTTATAATTATTCGAGCTACGTATTTGCTGCAGCTCATTTTAATAACGGGGCTTAGTAACATAGACACACTGTATTTAATAGCATACGATGGGTCGTTTTTATTTATTCTCGGATTAGGCAAGAAAAAAAGTTATAACAACAATAACGATTTATTTTTCAGTGTAGAGCCTTTGCATTTGGATACAAATATTACATCGTTCCAATAAAAATTCCTTTGGTTTGTCTGCAAAATACCTTTCACAGTCCCAATAAAGCTACATTCAGCAGCGGCAACTTTTGAAAATTTTAACCTATGAACTGGTACGTTGTCGCAGGGCAACGTTTCTCCTGCAGAAGGAGTTCTTAGGAGCGCCGGAGCCCTCAATATGCCACTGCATTGATTCTTGTTTTGACTCAAGCTCAAAATGACGGACTCAGGTTTCATCTCCGATGACAAGTCGATTGTTAATTAAATCTGATGTGGTTCGTCTCCACAAAGCGCCAAAAGTTAGTCACTCGTTTCCATCTGGACACGCATTTAGAATGGTGAAAGCATTCTTTAATCTTGCATGCTCCAGTACCAAACAACTGTTTTTTTTTTCACTGACATCGGAAGTGATCACGTTAATAAGTCGACCTGGACCGAAATCACCATCAAGTGACTCTCGCCTGTATACAGCCAATATTTCATCACGAATATTTTTAATAAACAACGCGCGTCCACGCCGTGCTCGGATCGCCAACGAATAGTTAAATACAGCTTGCAGTCCCGACCTTATCCAGAGGAACATCTCTGGAACGGACTGGGAAGACAGAATGGAGCACGTGTATCTGGTCCAAACAATTTGGGTGAACTTGCTGTGGCGAGAATGGGAGCAGAATTGGCCCAAAATGATGTTCAATATTTAATTAACCACCTACCTTAAGATTTTTTTTATTTGTGGAGACAAATTCAAATGGACCGAGTTTTATGCACTTGAGTGTATGTGATTAAAAAAATATATAATGAAAATCTTTTATATGGAACATTTTATTAAGTTTCAAGCGGATCCAATGTGAGGCGAAGTGCAGCATTACTTCACTGCGGAACCCAGTTTTCTTGAAAAAATTGTACATACGTAAATTGAATGGCTTTTAATGAGGAATTCGCACATGGGGAATATGGTTAGATGTTTATATTTACTTTTTTTTAATTTTTTTTTTTGCAAAACCAAGCGGCTCTTCCGCCCTAGAAATTCCCTAGTTTATTTCTGCATCACTGTCTTGAACAGTCAAAAATAAATTTCGCTATCGTCTAATTTAATAATATTGCTTTTTAAAAATTAATTAAATGTTCTTGATACTTGTGCCAGTAGCTCCACTCACAGGCATCATTCGGAACTCTAACTTAAAAGAGAAATTTTTTCGTATTTCAAAATGGACTTGTATCGTCGTTGATCATTTCAGAGGATGAACTAGAAAATCAAAAATATCACCAAACAATCACTTTACTGTAGTTCTACAAGTATCTGCTAAGACATTCGCAGAATAAGACGCCAATTGGATCAAAGAAATGGGAGCACCGCTGCGAAAAGACATACAGACTTACGAGGAAAGTGTTGAGAAATAAAACTGAATTTGAAGATGATTTTTTCTGTGTTAGGCTGCTAACTTCTCTGACCCCATCTTTTTTTTAACAGTAAATCTCGTCTATAAAAAAAAGATAAATAAGCAACGATAAGCTATTAACGCAAATAATGTCCAGTCGATCGATTGTACATCAACACACGTAGGGTGAACCTGTCGCTTTTCTATTCCGATAGATTCGGCTCAGAGGGAGCCCCCGTTCCATCGTCAGCCGGGACGTAATCGCATTGCCAGTGTTCATTTGCGGCAATTAGCAGACGATATCGGCTAACACGGTTACCGGCCAATTTTTCTCCAATTTTCGCTCCCGCAGCATACCAGAGGTTATTACGGAGGCGGCCTCGCTTTGTGACGTATTTTGCGACCCCCCGTCGCCACCCCAATTCGATCTCTCGCTTTCCTCTGTTTTGATTTCGAATTTCGCCCGCCGTCGCGAATGATACAACACGAGATAGTTGTAATCAATAGTGGTAACGTTCCGAAATGCTGATGGTTACGTGTAATTTGTTCAGGTATATGAGAAGCGTAAAGTTTTCGATATGTTTTTGTTGATTTGCCAACTGCGGTTTAAGGAAAAAAAAGGTTTAATCAAAACCGAGCAAAATTTGATTTAGTCGTAGGATAGGTTGATATCGTGAGGTAAATGGTCAATTTAGCATGTATAATAAGTATTTGCAGTAATTTTAGGCTGATTATAGCTCGTTTGTTGAGACTTCCAATTCCTCTTAATATTGCTGCGCTATGTTTTGGATTTTTCCTGCATTCTTGCGGGCTATGTTTATATTCTTTCAGCTTTCAGCTTCAAGATTCTTCTAAAATTAGATCCCCATTGTAGTAGCAGTTGGGGTAGTGACTATTCTTCTCACTTGTTACTTTCATTTCGTATTTTTTAGTAAGCTTGTAGAAACGGGTTGCGCTTCGCGAAATTAGCAGAAACTAGACAGGCGCGTGTCTATTCGTCTCGTAAGAAAGGGTTCGTGCTTCCCCGAGAGTCGACAAAATACGAGTCTGTCTAGTCTCTGCTAATTTCGTGAAGCGCAGGTTTATTCATTAGGGAAAGCTTCTGTAATTAATGCTACAAGAGCTGAGTCAAAAATTTCTTGTACTTTTTCGAATCTCATATCTCTATGAAAATAGCAGTCGTGCATGTCCCTAGCCTCGTCACCGCCATTTTCTGCTGATTTTGTGCCATAAAAAGAAAATTTTGTGCTTTAATGTTAACGCAGATACGAGGCGTTGGACACATAGCAGCTCCCCTACCTTGGCATTTTGATATTTTGTATTTGTTCCGTTCTCTGACGCACAAAGAAAATCTTATGCTTTAATATTGAGTGAATTACAACGTTCTCTTTTTTAGCGGAGCTGGGGACGTACCAGCCCCGCCAGGCCGGCATTTCGAAGTTTCTGTATCCACCATGATTTTCTATTTATTCTGCGTAGCAAGATAATTTTTTTTTTGTTCAATTGTTAACCGACAAGGGAAGATTCCAAGGTACAGATTTGTAGGACCTACCGAGTGTTCTAAAACGCCGCTTTCTGTTTCTACGGAACCTCACGTTTTAGGGGGTTGAAAGCTACCTGTGAAATTTCAACGATTTTCGGATTTTTGCAATTTACACCCTTATTACGAATAAGAAAAAGTTATGTCGCCTTCTATGACTCTATCAGGCTAACCTGGACGAGATTTTTTTGTTGAAAACAGCGCGCACCTTTCATAAAAGCAGGGTTGCTGCAGACTGAACATAGAACGTGCTTCTCTAAAGTATAAATTCAATTTAATCGTATATTTAATTTTTTTCAAAAATACCACTCAGGCTACGATCAGGTGTTAACAGTGGACGTAGCGATGATTCAGTGATTGGTTTTTTAAAAAATTCTGGGGTTAGGGAAATCATTAGTGATATCGTTAATCATCTTCGTTACAAGAAGAAATCTCTGCTCTTAGAAGTTTAAGTTATGAAAAAATCTAACATTGAACTTATTAAATTACCGACATCCCAAAATGTTAATCGAGGCTTACCTTGTAATAAGAAAGAAGAAGAAAAGGTTGTAAATATCTTCAAACAAAAGACAAACAAAAACCCCAATAAGAAGCCGAATGCAACAGAAACCTTTTGATAAAGCAACATTAAGCTGATTTCTGATAAAGCTGATCTTCCGAATGGCGGACAAAAATTGCTCCATAAAGGCTGCTCATAAAGATATGCTCATTTTCATGTATTTCGACTGGATCCCGAATTGTCAACAGATATATTGGATGACTGCCTAAAGACGAAGAAAACTTCTAATTTAAAAATAGAAAACTTGCGTTCGAAACACCCGGAAGAATGCTTCTGTTTTAGGGTGTTAGTCTTGGCGGACCACCCTCGTTTTTGGCCTAAGAATCCCTGCATTAAACGCTTTTTCTCTAGCGTCCCACAGTAGATCATCAGCAGTTAGTAGCTCGAAGCCAAATCACTAAAATATTTGGGATATTTGTGATTTACGCAATTGTCTTATATTTTTACTACTTTTTCAACATTCAACAGGTACTGTCTAACATAACAAGAAATTAGCTGTTACATTGGACAACGACAGTGTGTTGATACTTTCAAGGCTCTAATCTGCCACCTCTTGCTCTGTTGCTAATATTTCGCCCCTCAACAATCACATTAAGCAAGTTTCACATTCAATGTACTGACTTCCACACGTATTCAGCAATTTGCTCTACTTTCCTCGTCTTACCAAATAATTTTCCCACCTATATAATTGTCGGACACTTTTTACTATTCTAAATTCGGGTTGTACGGAAGCTAGCGAGCGTGCCACTTGTTCGCCCGACCAACAAAATTCCTTCCTCTTATAATCTGGATCTATATTACCATGTTCCGGTTAGATCGAGTATCTCGGAATGATCCTTGACGAAAGGCCGAATTTCGCGGAACATCTCAGAAGAGCTCGAAACAGGGAACTAGGTGCAGCCAGACAGTTGCATCCCATCTTCTCAAATTCCCACCTCAACCCTAAAACGGGTGTCATGCTGTACAAGTCACACGTACGCCCGATCTTTACCCACGCCAATCCCGTCTGGGTCACGGCGGCACCCACCCGCATTACCTCCCTTGCGAGTGTACAGAATCGCTGCTTGCGATTGGTACTACACGTACCCCAAAGCACCTCGCTGGCGACACTGACACACCTCAGCGGCTGCAGGAATTCCTGGTACGGCTCAACAAAAACTTCTTCGAGAAGACGCTAACTAATGAGAATCCCGCCACCATCCGAAGAACCCCTTCAGGATCGAGGCACAAGACCACCTACGATCACCTGAGTAGGCTGGCATTGGTATCACTGTTTTAGTAACCGAGGAGGGAGTCCAGGAAGAAGATTCCGAGAACCAAACACCGAGGACCGAAGACCCCAGGAAGATCATCAACCTGATGGAACTGGAGGAAGAAGGACAAGGCTCCAGACAACCAACGACATCCATCTTCCGGTCCATATGTTCCTTCATACGCTTCCTCAACGTTTTCTAAATTTTTTTTCTAAATTTTTTTCACCTTCATCGCATATGCAGATTACGCGATTACCTTTATCTATTGCACATACGTTCCTTACATTAGCCAGATAAGTTAACTGTTAATTAAGTTAAACTTCACTGAACGAGATGCATCCAATACATAAACGTATCGCATACGCGGTACGTAATGCGGGCATTTCAACATGAACGGCTACGAATTTTATCAGCATCCCCCTACTTGCACAATATCTTCCGTACGTGTGCATGCACGTTCGTATGTATATGTGCTCGCACGTCTGTTCCATTCTCCAACGTGCGACATGTGTGCGGAGCATTCAAAGCCACCGACGAGACACGATTGCCTGTGGATCGAACCGGGACCGACATCCGGATCGGACCTCCGATATAATTGTGGAAATCTATAGAGGAGCGGAGACGGCGAATTCCGGAGGATGCGGCGGTCCTCCGGACACCGGAACCGCCACCGGACTGCTCTCACCTCCGCCGGACTGGCTAATATACGTTTCGCCTCGTGCGAAGCTGAAAGACACTATCTGTTACGCGACGGTGTCACGTTCCCTTTGTACCTTCGAGCGGAGCGGGATATCCCTCTTGCGAGACGAGAAACGCTTTATTTCGTTCCGTTTTTCAATAAATCCCTCTTTTTTTTTTGAGGATTTGATACAAGGTGATTCGAAGAAAGCTGTCTCAACAATGCAATTATTTTTTTAAGTCAATTTTTAGCCGTGGTGCAGTGTAAAATTTGCGCCGGGAAAACCAAAGTATTTGTGTTGTTTGGTCAGCGGTGTGTTTCCTGAGGGATGGAGAATTGCTTGCCTGAAGTTACTGAGCCGAAGAGTTGTGGCGATCTGCGGGCTATCAGCGTTATTCTTGCGTTGTTGGAGGTTTTGGGGTCAATGATCAATTAAAAAAAAATATGATTAAGCCTGCAGAAACGAGGACACTTTCTGTGCGCTTCATGAAATTAGTAGAGACTAAACAGACTCGCGTTTTGTCGATTCTCGGGGGGCAACCGGTAGACAACACGAACCCATTCTAGTCTCTGCTAATTTCGTGAAGCGCAACTCGTTTCTGCAGGCTTACTTTTACTGAATAGTCACGGTTTGCTTCTTGCTACACAATCAGGGATTCGTCCTGGTTTTTAGCTTAGCAACTGTTCAATTTAAAAATTTTGAAACCAGCCATCGGAAAACAGACATTTTTATATTCAGATCACAATGAAACTATTTTGTTTACCTCTGATCTTTTTGCACTAAACTAATTGCACAAGGCACTAACAAAAATCTTAAGTTTAGGAGCAAGATTAAAATCACGCGCTTGACAACCTTGTTTTCGATCTTTTTCGAGACGATCAATTAACACTAGTTTTTACTGTATAATGAGAGTTACTTGAAGACTGCGCGTTGAGCTTGGAGAATATTTTATAACAGTTGAGTGTAGGCTTTCACGACCGTAAGACATTTCTACTATAATATTTTATAACATTGTAAGAGTTGAGTAACTAATAGAAAAATATTTCTGAATATTCCAAATAAAACTAACACATAATGGCGCTCATGGGGATGGAATGGATCAATTATCCACTGTATTCAATATCTGCCGTTTTGCACGTTCTATTCTACATACAGCACGAATTTAGAAAGAGAACTGGTCCAACGTCCAACGGCGGCCTATATGTATCAGTGAAAAGAGAGAAGATTTGGAAACAGACTCTTCGGATGAAGAATTAAGAGAAATCTTTATGCAAGATTCTTTTAGAGAATGGGAAGAAGATGAAGAGAATGATGAGTGCTTTAAATATATCGGAGGTGCCGTGGAAGGCCACTTTATAGTTATGAAAGTACCGTCGAAAACAAGCATGTTTGGTCTGAGTTATATGGGAAGAGAAGAAAAATAAGGGTTTATGCAGATCAAGAGCTTTCCTTCGTGACTTTTCCGCGGGTGCTTTTGATTCTTTCAAAATCAATGGAAGAGCAGCTTCTCAGATCCGAAGGCATGTCTTTCAAGTCTTTTTGCTTGCAGTTCGAGAAATAAGACTTGATTTATGAAGGTTTGCGTTTAAACATACACTGCCGTTCAGTGAAGTTCGGTCGTACAATAAAAATCTATTATATCACACTGTATACAATTATTAATATATAAAATTAGAAAAATATTAAGCATACACTCTTTTCTAAGGGATTAAAGCAATAAATTATTATCTAAAGTAGAAATATTGCGACGGCCACAATAAAGTCCCTTTTATTATCATTCCAAGAATTTCTCGGAAGTGCCGATCTTTTGAAACGGGTCGTTTGGGGATTATTAACGAACAATACATTTAGGAAATATACCGCAGCATCACTCTTGTTTATTTATCACAGGCGTAAATGTGTAAATTTGCTTCGTTTTAGTGTTAAACGTGTGTTGGTGTGCATCTGTCGTTTTTGCGCGAAAGTTTTAAGAAAATTTACTTCAAAATGGCACGTGGCAAGCCTACCAGTGTAGAAAAACGTTCACGCGTTATTACGCTGTTTGAAGAAGGATATTCGGGGCGACAAATTGCTGAAAAAATAAATATGAGAAGTTCAACAGTAAATGACATCATAAAGCGATATCGGACAACTGGAACTATAAAAAATCGTGTTCGCCCTGGAGCATCTAGGAAAACAACAAAAGCTGAAGATTTGAGAATTGTATTATTAAGCAAACGCAATAGAAAATTACCAGCGCCACAAATAGCAGCCGAAGTCAATCGCGGCCGTGAAGAACAAGTTTCGGCGGCTACGGTAAAACGTCGACTTCAACAAGCGGACCTTCATGGGCGCATTGCCATTCGAAAAGCCTTATTACGTCGGGGCAACAGAGCAAAACGGCTACAATGGGCCCGTTCTCATCTAGATTGTTCGTTAGATGATTGGAAACACGTGCTTCGGAGTGACGAGTCAAAGTTTAAGGGTTTTGGGCAAAATCGACGAGTTTATGTCCGAAGATCTAAAACCGAAAAGTGATCCCGAACTGCATTGCGCCAACAGCGAAGCAAGGGTGTAGTTCTGTGTTAGTGTGGGGATGTTTCTCCTTTGCCGGGACGGGAGATTTATGCAAAGTGCAGGGTGTAATGAGGAAGGAAAATTATTTTGCAATACTCCAGAATGATGCAGTGCCATCAGGATTGCGTATAATAGATCGTAACTTTACATTCATGCATGACAACGACCCAAAACACACTGCGTTAGTGTGTAAGAACTATCTAAAGGAGCAAGAAGAACAGCACACCCAGAAAGTAATGACAAGGCCCCCACAAAGCCCAGATTTGAACCCTGCAGAGTTGTTGTGGGATGAACTGGACAGGAGGATCCCAAAAATATGCCCAACTTCACAAGAACATTTACGGAATATTCTGCAACATGAACGGATCAATATTCCACAATCCGTTTTAATAAAACTTATCGAAAGAATGCCTAGAATAGTTCGAGCGGTGATTAACAGCAAAGGAGGTTTTTTCGATGAAAAAAAAAAATAATGTTCAGTATGTTGTATTAAGCCAGAATTACTTTTTATTTATTTCTTTTTGTCTTTTTTACCTGTACATACAATAAAATCGCATTTTGTTTTTAGTTTTGTTTGTTTCCGTAACCTTTTCATGTTTTTTTACCAACCGACCGAACTTCTCTGAACGGCAGTGTACGTCTCCGGGTACCGTCTAAATTATCCCCATATTCGAGTTTAAATCAGACAAATGCAGTACTTTGATTTATTGCTAAAATTCAAAATAAGGAAGTATACAAGTATAGTTAGGCCCGTCCGGAGACACACTGTATAATCCACTACAAAACACTGAAATGATAAACGTGGAGCGAATCCACCCAAATGCGAGCCGTTCGATTGAAGAATTTTCCGAATCGCAGAATACCCGACTAAAGAGCGCCTACTTTAATCCAAAATATCGCCCGACGAGTTTAAAATTAATAATTAACGAAATATAGGGAATTTACCAACCTTAATGCTCTCGATAATTTGTCGTAGTTCATGTTAGGTTTGGACTTCCTTTCGCCCCATCTGCGGGCGACTTCGTCAGGATCTGTGAGCTTGAATTCTCCATTTGTACCCTCCCACGTGATGCAGGCCGCATTGGACGAATCACTGAGTAACTCTAGAAGGAATTGCCACAGTTGTATCTGCCCGGAGCCTGCAAAAATGCGAAATTGGTATTTACGTACTTATACAGTATGTTAATAATTAAATGCGAATAGACAAGCTTCGAACGTGTGCTATCTGTGCAACTATGAATGTCTGAATTTTGTCTTCAGTTTTTTCCATAGTTTGCAGTATCTGGCATTGGATTATAGCAACAAATTGTTCGTTCCGTTGGTAAATTTCGTGAGGCCGATGCAGTAAGTTACATAAGTATCGGCAACCCCCGCACCACACAATTTCCTTAATTAATTCTGGGACGGTCGTTTCGAGGACACGAATGGTCTTCATCATTCGGTCACCGGTTGGTGACAAGACAATGTCACAGTTTATAGAGCAAACAAACTGATAAGGACAGACTTCCATCGTAAGTTTTTATTGGTTTTCGTGAAAGTTCTCTCTCATTTGATAATAAATTTGTCATAAAAAATCTCATTGCTTTTAAACAACATAAAAATTAATTTAAAAAAAACATCGTTACTGTGGATAACCCCCTATTTAACAATATTGTCTTCTGCAATAACTCATAAAGACAAAAAAAAAAGAAAATAATAGAAACAAACCCTCGCAATAGCGAAGGCAGCAAGCCGAAATCTCATTACGGAACGTCGTCAGGGGCGTACCTGCGAGGAGTGCGGTAGGGATGAGGGTGAATTTTCGACCAGCGCTGTCCACCCCCCACCGACCGGTAATTTATAAAACAATTGCATGTCGGAGCGGAATCAAATCAAACAACAATAATTACCGGTGACGTAAGGCGTTCTTCTGGCGGGGGGTTAAATCGGGTTTAAGTCACGTGCAAAGGTCGATTGGCCTCCATTAAATAGAACGAGATAGCGCCAATACCGGATAGACACTATGGGAGCGGGTGGCAACGCTACCGTGCGAAACAAAAGTCGAAAGGCCCCTCTTTTCTATATATTAAGAGCGTGCCTCCTCGTCATTAAACGCGCATTAGTCGGACCGGCCAACTTTGATTTAGCGGCGATTAATTTTGTTTTTATTTCTTGCCACACTTTTCGTTAGAAAGAAACAAAAAACGGGCGAAATTGCCTACTAGATCCAACGGATTTTTTTTTTTTTGTATTAGGTGTTTGTTTTGCCGCTACGCAAACAACTGCCAGGAAAAACGAGGTAGGGTTAATTTTATTTGCATTAGGAATAGCGATTGCGAGGTTATGGCTGTAAATTGTCGAAAAGAGGGTCGTTTGTGTCGGCTTTTTGTCCCTAGCGTAGGTTTGATTTCAGGTGCGTTCCTTTTGAGTACGTATGTTTACGAATTACCACGTGTGAGGTGAAATTTAATAAAAAGGGCGGAAAAAATCTGTAGTACACGCAAGTTTACGCGTTTCTTCGTCCAGTGAAATCGCCACTGTGTAAGCAGGGCTATCCTCTATTATTAGAGTTTATTTCTTCTTGTTTAAGATTCGCTAATTGAATTTCTTTATTTTTAATTTTTTTTTTTTTTTTGAAAGGTTTCCCCATTTTCATTTCTTGTACTGTATTCATTTTCAGCGATTATTGTATGTTAGAAATAAATAAAATTAATTTAAAAAAATATATTTTAATTCCAAGGCCCGTCTCCCATATGCTTGGTAGATGGCGTTTTTGTTGAATTTCCAAATGACCCCAAAATTTAAGGGATTTGAATTTTTTTTGAGCTGCATATAATGCTTAAAATTTCTTGCAAGTTACCCCGATTGATCGTACTTAACTCATTTTAACGTAAACAATTGAATGCGACCAGATGAAGCGATCGTTTGTTAGCAAAGAAGATAAATTGTTGCCCACTTTGGGGAGTAGCCACGAGATCTCTGAGAACTCGCGTTTCTTTCGAAGATTCGCCAAAATTAAAGTATAAATTCAACTGGAAACGGTTCGTAACTTCAAGTGCTATTGTTGAGTGTAGGCTTTCACGACCGTAATCCATAGTAGAAATGTCTTTTGGGTGATGTCGTGTATTTAATATTTTACTTGACGTTTCGCTGACCATGCTGTCAGCTTCTGTCAGTCTTTAGAAATCTTTTGAAGAAGCTGACAGCATGGTCAGCGAAAAGTCAAGTAAAATATTAACTACGCGACATCAACCGAAAGACGTTTCTCCTATTCAAGGGCTATTATTGGCGCGTTGCAATTATTCTGTTTATTTATCAGCAACGAAAGCATCGTGTTTTTCAAGAATTACAACAAATTCAAACACGTCTCTTGTGAAAAAAAAAAAAAACTACAGCAATGTGCTTTAGCTTTACGTCACGCTCTCTCCGCTTGCTTCCCATAACTTGTACCCTTCACAGGTGTACGGAAAATCGGATCCGATCCTTACCGGTGGCACGGCGACGATCCAACGCCCAGGCAACATGCGTCCATTTCCTTCCTGCCTAATTTACAAGTTAAATGACATTTGAATTTGTAATTTTCAGAAGTCGCGCCAGACTGACAACGTTCTCGCATAATCACTGCCCGGTGCAGATCGGTCGCATGGTCGGAGTACCGTTACACCATATTCCATACATTAGCCGTAGTTAGATGTGCGTCTACATGCGTACGTGTATAATGTTGTCTGAATCATTTGTGGGGTAAGTACCCTATTGACTGATGAAATATTATATCTACATGGCTATAATCTATGCAGCCGTGCGTTTTGCAGGCGCCTAATTATAGGGTTCGGCGGCGAATGCGAGATTGAATATGGGAGTGCCTTTTTTTAGCGCCAGATTGTTTTTGGGTGGAAGGTGAGAATTAGTTATTTGATTATGAGAGTGTGTTGTTAATGTGCGTAGAAGGGAAATGGTAAATAATTAGGCGCAGGGACTTTTATTTTATTTCGTCACTAAGCTGCTCCCGTTTGTTTGTAACCACACCAGGGTGAGTTAACGGTTTAGCAAAGGCTATTTACGAGGATAGTCTGAATAGTTTCCGTCTGTTCCGTTTAGTTTCCGCTACTCAAGCGCGCTGTTACCAACTGAAAAAATAAAATGATGTCTAAGTGGCGCTATCGGAGCGTCCGAATTTTTAAAAGAAAATGTGCTCTGTTAAGCTTAGTGACCTTGGTCACCTATCTAGTGATAATAATAACGTTAGCGGCAAAATAAATACACTCCCCGACAAAAACTTAGACGCGGTAAAATGTTTTAAGGGTTTTAAGGGTTACAACATTTCTTTGCGAAACTAGCAAGATATCTAATTAAGTTTTTATTCATAAAAGTAAAATAAACTTAAAAACATCTCCTCCAGTAATATATCAACTAAATAATAAATTATTGCTCCAATGTTTAAACAATTTCTGCGACAAAAATTTAGACGCTCTGTTGCAAATGTAAAACAAAAATCAACAAATGAGCGTAGATCCTCCATTATTCTTAATCACTTCCAATAGTCTGTTATTAATAGATTTATGTAAATTTAACGCATAATTTTGAGGGATATTCTGCCATTCAGTCACTATTGAAGTTTTCAGTTCCTGTACCGTGAAATATTGACGGCCTCCGCCATAAACGCAACGTGCCAATTCACCCCGCATGTTTTCAATAATGTTTAAGTCTGGTGACCGTGCCGGCCACTGTAAAGCTTTAATCTTTTTCGCTTTAAACCATTCAGTAATGGTTTTTGCTTTATGAATTGGCGCGTTATCTTGCTGAAAAACAAAATTGCGCCCTACCCATTGGTTTCCAAAACGTAGAAGATTGTCACGCAATAAGTCTTTATACGTCGCAGATGTCATTTTGTTTGTGCAAAACACTATCCCACTTTTATCGCGGAATCCAATCGCTGCCCATATCATCACAGATCCACCCCCTAATTGTCTGGTAATTTTCACTTTTGGTTCCTTTCTCAGATCATGATAATAATGCGATTGCCCATCCGGTCCGTCCAAATTAAAACGTTTCTCATCGGAAAATATAACTTTTTCCCATTGTTTCTTCCAGGATACGTGTTCTTCAGCAAATCTCAACCTCGCTTCTTTGTGTTTCGCCGAAAGTGGCGGTTTTCTCAACATTTTCTTCCGTGATATTACCGGTGACGCCTTTAA
>LR736865.1:9393687-9410463 GCA_902654985.2 Oryctes borbonicus
GGTGACGCCTTTAAAATCCTTTGAACATTACGCACGTGCGTTTGTACCCCCGCCTGTTCTGCAATAACTCTCGCAGACGCAGAAGAATTGGATGCACGCCGCAATACCATGCGTTTATCCCGCTCACTTACAGCTTTCGGTCGCCCCTGGCCTTTTGGTTTGCCGTAATTTTCCGGATCTTTTAGGAAATTTCTAACGGAATGATCTCTTCTTCATAACCGGCGAGCAATTTCCTTCTTACTAACACCATCCTGGCGCCAGGCTAGAACTTTACCCCTTTCTATCAAGGATAATTGCTTTTTTCTACCCATATTGCAAACACTTTATAAAATATAATTTCTCGTGGTGAAATGTGTACACTTTACCAGCACAACCGCTGCATATAAAGAGAAGTATCAAATTAAAACATTTTTGCTTATATTAATGTAATAAATGCACAGGGTCTAAATTTTTGTCGCATTTAAAATTCCTGTTTTGATCTGGGAAAATCCCAATTACCCCTCGTAAAGCAATAAATACCCAGAAATATCTATAAATGGACTATTTACATAACAAGTATTAATTAACCCTCATTTACATTTTATATAATGTTTATAAACTTTGTTTCGTAAATAGAAACGACACGGCGTCTATGTTTTTGTCGGGTAGTGTATATAAGGACTAGTATGCAAGGTCTCATTGCAGTTGAAGAATGAAAAATAGGAGACATGCTGTTAAAGCACGGACCTTAGACGTGCAAGAGGATTAATATCTTTGTGGTAAAGAGGTGCAATCTGTGAGGAAAATAATTTCTTCTTTAATAATAAAAAATAGCATTACCTGAGCTTGCCAGCCTGCTACTCGTTGGCCCGAACATTTGATATGGATCTGAAACATGAAGAGCGATAAGTTTGTATATGCACTAGTATACGGGGTGTTTTGGAATTACAAAGCAGGAGTACAATGCTATATATTCACACGGTCTCAACATGCAATACGATTTTACAGTAAAATTAGGCGAACAGCCCGTGCCTAAATTGAATTTACTGTTCAGCGTGCAGTCTTTCGACTCTTCGTCTCTGTAACGTCGAACGTTTTTATTTGAATTTTTAAATTATAAATATTTAATTTTCCTTAAATAAGAGCCCTTCAAAGGCGGTAATCACCAGTCGAAACTGTTCCTAACTTAAAGAAAAGCCAAACGGTATAAATAAAATTAGCTCCGCCTTTCCTCAGCATCCCGACGAGTACGGAAGGCATGTTTTCCGTCAAACAACAAACATCGTTTCGCGCTAGAACGTCGAGTCCATTAGCCCGAAGGGTTCCGAAGGAATAGGAGCCGGAGTAGGCGATCGGTAAACAACAAGAGATCGCCGTTCGGGCACCGTCCTTAATAGAGTTCCTAATTGCGGATCAAATGTGTGCCTCGAACGCGCAATTAGGCGGTGAAACGGCACTCAGGGTCAATCAAAGCCTCCCGCCGGGAGCCACAGGAAAGGGAAGGGTTACTTAGTTGTCTGTAGATGGAGAAGTAAACCCTTCATTTTCTACGCTATATTTAGTATATTACGAAGATGCCATAATGTGGGACGAATTCCAATATCCAATTAATTATTAATAATTTATAAAGACTACAAAAGAAATTGGACCTAAAACGTTACGCTGCAGGATCCCTATATCGGCGGGTAAATTAGATAACTTTATAAAGAGTTTAATACAATTACATTTACGTACAATGTCAACAAATTTACTTCATCGTTTCAGGACAGATTCAAACCATTTAGGTAGAGGGAATCGCACCTTTGGGAACGATCGAAATTCGACTCGGGCGTTTTTCGCCGTTCCCAAGCGGGCGTTTTAGGGTCTATTCGAACTCCTATTAATACGTAGATTGATATGTATGTATTCGGCAAGCTCGTGCGCACACACCATGGAACGTGGCGCTGGGGAAACGGGGAAAACTTCGCATCGTCGGTAACCTGATACATGATAGGGCAAACGTTAGCTACTGTTACGGGCTATGTAATTCCAATATACCGAGACCTGCATGTCGAAGACCCTAACCGTACAGGGTTATTGGTATTCGTCATGGTTAGATGCGTTCTAATGCAATATGTTCGATGTCTACAGCTATTATGTCTCGATTTCTTTTGCTTGTTCTTTTCTTTTCCGGCGTTATGGTTGTCTGGTTTCTTCTCGGTTTGACGCCTTCGATTTGTGACTTGATTTGGTAATGTTCTTGTGAGGTGTTAGACTGTGATGTACATAAAATAAGTTTTCCTGTTTTTTTTTTTTTTTAACATATTAATATAACGCATAAATAGAATCTTCATCTCTTACTCCAGCAGATTCAGTTTTCTTCAGCTTTAGATTCACAAAATTTTCTGTATCGATGGGTGTTTGCAGTTCATCTTCACCGTTTAATAGGAGCAATCCTGTCTATCCTGGGTACCCTAAGTGAGAACAGGAAACTGTTCGCAACTGCTAAAAATTTGCAAGAATTTCGCGACTTAAGATCCACCATCCATTTTCCACTCCTGATGAAGGAGTTTTAGCTCATCACTTAACACGCGGACACAGAACCCAGTGCTGCCAGGTTTGGTGATTTTTCACTAGTTATAGTGATTTTTCAACTAATCTAGTGATTTAGTGAAAATTTTTACTACAATAGTAGTAATTTTTTATAATAATTACCGCTTCTTTTTTTTTTTAATTTTAAAAAAGAAAGAATAATACAAATTCTCGCAGCAATCGGGCAAAGGTCAAAGTCTTGTAACAACGGCCACGTTATGTGAGTATAAAAATTCGAAACATCCATACACAAACAGCAGACAGGAAAAAATGTTTCTAGGACAGCCTCTGCACGCTTTTCTAAAAAGTCTAAAAAACCAAATTTTTTTAAAATTATTTGTAAATTTATTTGTTTTTGAGGCAGGGGGGTTAAGGCACGCTGTTGACCATTCTAATCATGATATATAATCGATAAAATATAAATTATTATCTATAATAAACGCTGATCGACAACTACACGCGCCTAGCCGTTATGAATAATAATGACTGATATATAATGTAAATTTCAATTTTTTTTTATGACCTGATTTCAATTTTTTTTATGACTTTCAAATTTAATTTTTAAGCCATTAACTTGGGTTTAACTTGGGAGAAGAAAACAATCCTTCTTTAATCTTCGTTTAATACGCTGCGCAGATTTCGTCGTCCGTTTTGTCGACTTCCTAAAGGGGTTTGTTGCTCGGATACTAATTATAATAATAATTTTTGTCTTTTTCTTATTTTTACTCTATTTAGTAATATTGTTACCCATTAGCTTCTTTTTGCTATTACTTTAATTAATCGTTGCAATTTCAGATATTTTTCGGTCTTTCTTCTTTTTGTAACTACTTTTTAATTTTGCTTTTAAGTTTCATTTTCTTTTCATTCGAAATACTTATCGATTATTAATTGATTCAACTAACAATTTCGTCATAGGCGATTGAGAATTTATTTTTTTAAATAAAAAATCATAAAAGACGAGTCACATTAAAACATATCAGACGGATGTAAACATGTATGTACTCCTAGCTCTGACAAACATATTGTTTTTTTTTTTTTATTTTTACGTTTAAAAAGGTTCTTAAACAAATAATATCTTCTAAACCATTAAAGGTAGTTGGCTGAAATGTTATTCCGCAAATATGCGAATATTGGGTCGTAAATCGGCACCTTTTTTTAACCCTTTCATGACTTTAGGTTGAAATTTTCACGACTCCCTTGTATCTCGGCATCCGAACGAGCTAGAAGGTTAAGTTTGGGCTCGTCCGAAATATCTCGACGAACACTTCAAAGTTCAACTCTTTAGCTCTAACCGTACCGACGCTGCGACGTCACAAAATTGAAAAACGAAAATTCTCTTTTTCAACTTCGAAGCGCCGCAGCTCCTAAACTAAAAGAGCTAGAGCGTTCTGCTCGGTGGCAATCGATTCGGCAGAAATGCAGATGTGGAGTAAGCAGTTAATAAACGTTCACTACACCGAATCAGAGTAAGAAAAAAAATTGTTTTGTATGTGGCGGACTAAGGATTGTGGAATTAAAGCTCTAAAGGAGACCGGCAAAAGATTCGCAAATTTATAGGAATAAGACCTCTTAAAAATTTAATAGCAATAAATTTTATGGTAGTATCTAATTTTTTTCTTTTCTCTGCTTATACGTATGTCTTCAGAAAGAGCTTTTAGCCATTGTACATATGTAACACATAACTGCCAATATACGTACATTGTGAGCAATGTTTGCGCGAAGCCCACTTGGCCTAATGCACGAATTCTTGTGTCAACAGAAGACGAGATTCTGGGTAATCGATTTGCTGTCACTGACATTGCATATACGCATAACATTTTGTTTGATAATGCTGGATGTGCACACGTACGCATATGCTTTTGAAAAAGAAAAGAGAGGAAAGAATAAACATTGCTTAAGAAATCAATAACTGTTAGATTTGGCTGCAAGTGAAGAAATATCAAATTTTGATTTAAACCGGCGCACAGGAAACATACAAATTCTTAAAGGAAGCATCGTCACAGGTGACGGAATTTTTTGTGGCTCTGATCCGGAAACCAGATGGATTTTCACTTCTTTACTGATCTGCTTTTTCAATATTGATCGGATCATCTACAACGAGTTCGCAGCTCCAGATCAAACGATTAATTCAGAGTTTTTTCGTGGCCGCTGATAGAGGATATTTCCCAACTGAAATAATTTACAAGAAAAATGTTGATCACGCGTCTCTATCCGGACACGCATTTGGAATTATGGAATATTCGCGTAGAATCCTGAAAATCGTAATTCCTGAAGCTGAATGTTTCATTGCCAACCTTAATCTTAAAAAAATCAACTTCGCAATTCAACATCGAACAAACTCAACATCGATAATGCTTAAAATCCATTAAAAAATTATCGATCTCTTAACTTTCGAGGCTAGCAACACGCCTATCGAGACGTAAGTCCTCGTTTAGAAATACATAAACGTGCCGCGAAGTCGAGTAATAATTTTCCGGTATATTCTAAGAGAAACGGCCGGTAGAGGGCGTCGTAGAAGGAAAAGTACCGGTAGAGAGGGCGCGGGCGAAGCGATTACGCCACGCCGTCCCCGCCTTATCGGGGTCAGATCTCGCGTGTCGTTCCTGAATTGAAACTCCCAGCCCGACGGCCGAGAGACCGGACCCGACGCTGTCTGACGCTAACTCCTCTTCGCCGTGATATCCTTGGTCTTGGTAGCGGTCCTGTTATCGGGCCGGTACGATCGTTCGCGTGTTCTAGGGCATTGTTTTATTACCGCTGTCCGAAGCTTCGCCGATCGGCGAGTTAGGCGGTTGCTTTTTATTCGATGACCAACCGATATCTTCAGTTTTGTAAGAAAAATATCGAAACGTCTGCTTACGAATGGGATGTGTGATTCGTAAAGCAAAGTTAATTCTACCGAATACAATTTGCTAGTATGAGAAGGTGGGGTGGAGGGGCTCCGCAGGGTACAAACAGCCGAAAATGGAATAAAAACATTTGAAAAATCCGCACGACGGAGGAATTGTATGAATATATTTATGTCGTGTCGGCCGTTAAATGTGAATGTTTGTTGGCTTACCTTTACATATTTTAAAATAAACGAAAAAACATTTCAAATAAAAATGTTGGAGCGGAAGAGAAAGCGAGCAATTTTTACACTGATTATATGCGAAAACAGAGAAAAACTGAAAGGTAGTTTGCATTTAAAAAAATTATTAAATTAAACAAAATGCTCTAGATGAATAATTGGAAAAAAGATGCTTGTAATTTTTTGTAAAACGTCTGAAGAGGTCGACAGTGCGTGCCACGAAACGTAGCCAAACAAAGTGAAACTAAAAGAAGGAAGGTTTGTATTTTCTTTTCCCATATACAGGGCCTTAAAATCGCAATTAAACTTGCAAAATTCGGAAACATAAGTTCAAATGAAAAAAATAGAAAAATAAAATTCCGTACAGCCGCTCCATTATTTTGCAAAACAGCTTCCTCGTTTGCAACAATACGACGAGTTCTAGCCATTGCATTGTTAACTTTTGCTCTTTTGAAATAGCCCATTTTCTCCCAAACTCAGGGTTGCGAAGAATTTGATACAGCTTCACCATACAACAAAATCTCGCCCCTTATGGTCCTATGCGTCTCACCCTGTATATATCGATCGTAACAATTATTAAGTTCAATAGAAAGTTGCTGTACAGTACATTACTGGATCGGTCCATGGGGTCTTTTATGTACCGCTTATGGCATCAAGCGTTGATTGCACATGCTGGGGGAGTAAAATTACTACAAAATCACGTCCAATGTGTGTGAAATAGACGTACACAAAGGGATAATGAATTAGATTTCGTCGTAGGGGAGTTAAGATGCCCTTAGACGGAGGAAGAAACGGAAGCCAATATTCATTGCATGTGGGGAGGTAAGGTGCGCAATATCGAAAAGAAATTCCGGATCTAAGTCCAGCGGGAGATCTCCTTTATTTAACATCGTCTTACCTGGTTGTCGTAGGTGGCCATGAGGGTCCAAAGACGCTTTCGTCATTCCCGATAACGTGTTGCTGCCATAACCTGGAAACAAAGATTCAATATTAAATTATGGCGCTTCTTGTGATAAAATCCTGTCAAAATGAATTTTAGCGTTTATTTTTCATCGAGATATGAGAAGATATTGGTTCCCTTTTTTTGGTAATGAAGCACGACATCAATTGATAATTTCCCCCTGATACGATCTCAGGACAGGAGTAGCAAAGACAGCAGTCACTCAAAAAAACATCCCTGTTATGCGCCAATTGATCAAAGAAGATCAACATGGAGCATATCGCGATTTAAAAAACCTCAATCCAAGATATTCTACATGATTAATTGGCTTTGAGAAATTTGGTTTCCCGTTGGATCCTTTAACTGAAGAGCAAAGAACACCCGCGTTTGGGATTGGTTCCGAGAAGCTTTGAGGCGGTTCCACAACGGAAGCTCAAAGAATGTTTATGGTATCGTGAGCAGTGATGAATCATCGATTTATTCCTATGAACCCGAAACCATGGATGTGGATGTTGCGAGATGAGGAGGAGCCAAGAAAAGTAAAAAAAAAAATGGTCGCAAATTTTGCCTCAATTTCAGATCATTACATTAACTGCTTTTATAAGATCAAAGCGGTTAATGCCAATCATTTATTTACCAGAAGTGATCGCGGTACTCCGGAAAATCTATCTACTACGATAAAGTGAGCTCACGTGGAGGTCAAAAAGCGATCGATCTTATTTTTGTAGCACGAATAAAAAATAATATTTGAATTCCTCAGCAAGTCTAGGTAGTTGGTGCTGGACACAATTCTAGAATAAATCTTCAGAGAAAACTTTACAATCTAGATCGTTGATGTAGATATTAAATAACGGAGGACCAATATTGGATCCATGAGGCACACCCGAGGATGCAATAAAGACTTCCAAACAAAAACTGTTGTCGCAGATATAGCACGAACGATTATTCGAATAAGAAAGAATTAAGTTAGGGACATTGGTGCCAGAGCCAAAGGTGGGAATTTAGAAATTAGTGATCAACCGTATCGAGCGCTTGAGCGAAGTCTGTTACATCAACTTGTTGTTGCAGATCCAGGGATTCGCATATAAATAAGTGCGAGCTAAGTTATCAACAGTTGATGTGCCCGTTTGCTGTGTTCGATTTAATATCTAATATCAGGAACAATCGAGGTACTAATGCATAAGTTATACAAAAAAACGAATATGTCAAACAATCCTGCTTTACTGATGGCGTCGAGAGATTTGAAGAGCGAAAAAACCAAAAAAAAGAAAAACTCAAAACAAAATAATACAAAAGCGAGGAAAACAAAATAACGCCGTATCGTCACAAAGAGATTAGAAAAGAGGAAATTTGGTCGGTTGAATCGAGCTAGCGTCGCCCGTCGTCTGCGTTCGATTTCGCTCGACTAGCTTTTGTTTGCACGGCTCACTTGAGTCGCGTTTCGCGCGGGCATCGGCGTAGAAACCGACAAGGGAATCCTTTCCGCAGGAATTATTCCGCCGAGAGGCGCTTTACAAAAGACGATAGATATCCCGACAACGCTACGTCCAAGCATGTAGAAGGATGCTGCGATTTTTGTGAAGCTAAATAACGTGTTCGAGAGATTGAAAAAAGTATTTTTGGTGCCGTATCTGCTCTAAATTGATGCTTTTCGAAACTGTTAAATATGTCAATTTTACAATTGTGCACAAAGAGGACATTGCTGCGATTGCTTTAAACACGTATATCGAACAGTAACTTTCTCTATCTCGAACAAGTCTTTGTGGCAATAGCATCTTAGTGTTCATTAAAAATTATTTCCATATCTCCGACTTCCCTAGCTCGAAGTTCTTCTAAATGTGTGCATTTTCCGAGTAAACAACTTCCGTAAGAGGTGCAAACAGTCGATGAAATGCAAATATAAGCCAGTATCGCCAATTAACTGGACTAAGACTGACGTCAATAGTGCTTCCCAAACGTGTGTTAAACTCCTTGTCCTTAGCGGAAAATTTTAAAATCATCAAAAGAATTGAAGCAAGGGCTAGAAGAAAAGATGCGGTCACTATATATTGAAGATACCAATTAAAAAAATAAATCCTCCATACTTAGTGTTGTGGAGAATATTCTGTTTTGGAATGGTTCAAAGCCGCATAATTAAACAAAAAGCATTGGAATTAAGCGTTCGCCTTGGATGGAGACGACGGTATGAGCGATGTTTTTCCCGATTACGTAGACGATGGAGGTTGGATGGAGATGGAAAATTCCCGGTACAATGTTGACGAAAGCACGCGAGGAAAGCGTTGATGTGAATGGCGAAGATTGCTTTACACGAATTATCGGAATTATCGCTATGAGCAGTCAAATACGTTCAATGTTTGACGAAACGGGTCCCTCTTTTAGATGTCCTCCGGACATACTTTCAAAAATGACAAATGTCACAGCGGAAAACATGGGATAAAGCATAGCATGGCTTTTTACAGTCAATATTGACGGGGCAGAACTTGTTTACTGGAAAACGCCAGAAATCGCTTTGTTGTCGTTAAATTAAATGGTTATCTCTTGACTATGAGGAAATTAAAAAAACCGGGACGACAAATTTTCGAAATGTGGATCTTCAAATTGGATTGGAACCAGGAAAATTACGTGTTATGACAGAGATGCGTTAGGTGTCCCACGAAGCAAGGACGTTAACCACAACCTAGTGGTTTATGCGAGAGTCGCGAGCCAGGATCACCACAACCATCTGGCAGACAAGAAGTCGTTGTCCAGAAGTCGAGGCGCATTCGGTTTCCCGCCAACGGACCGCACCCACCATCACGCTAAGTCGCACCTATTTCTTCTGTTTATTTTTATATTCGCACTTGTCGCTCTGATCGCTTAAATTATATACAGATTGAGAGTCAACAATTTCAGCCACGCAACCTAAGAACGCTGCCACCTACGAAATTATAGAAAGAGTCCCAATTAGTCAGTTGATGTGATAACTCTTGGATTGTTAAGAAACACATCGTTTTGATCAATCCGATGTAAAATAGAGATTAGCAACTAAATAGAATTTGAACTAAAATAAATTAAAGCCGAAATAAACAAACAAATGAATGAACCTGATCACAAAGGACCAATTATGGTCTTACAACATTCATCTTACAATTCCTACTTATCCCATGAATTTAGCCCATTAACTCTTTCAGCCATGTCGGTTTAAATTTAACCCTTCAATTTTTTCTGTTCATGGCGAATTGGAGCAGTTTTATAAAATAAGGCTTCATTCCATTCTAATAGATTTGTTTTCTTTTAGAAATAATTTTTGCTATGGAGCATAGTGGGACATTACGTGTCCCATGGTCTAGAGACAACAATTGGATCCGGTACATAATATACCCAAGCGTATAACAAAATTCACACAAAATCTATGCATCTAAAGGTTTTTTTCTCCTAAAACTTCAGTGCTTGCAAGAGATGGACATTGAAGTCTCTCTCTGAAGAGACTGGTTACTTGACCAGCCGCGGAAGCTCTGTCAACCCACGGCTTGTAATGCTAATGTAGAATATTATTAAATTCAGCGTTTTGCAATCTCTAAAATTTCCTTAAAACAATTTCCATACCTCGTTAGATTGTCTCCCTCAGAGACGTCGATGCAAAGAAGATTACCTTAAACAACCCCACGCCCGATTACCCTCTCGCTTCACACTCGAACAAAACCCAAAAAAAAAAAAAAACAAATGATAGGGGCGCGAAAGACGCACACGCAAAACAACTGAATCTTTATCTACTTGCGTAATGCTCGGGTACGGAAAAGTGGATAGGCGAATCAAGGCGGCGCCGACGGCGGCCTTTTGCCTTTGATCCCGACCTCGCGTTGGTGTTAACAATCACGGCTCACTAAATTCCGTTTCGCCGTCGTGAATAACAATCGAATCGCGTGTCGGTAGATGCAATAGAAGGAGCGCTGTTTGAGCGTTTGGAATATCAAATGGCCGGGATCATTTTGGAGGAAGTTCTTTGAAGGAAAGTTATTTCTCGAAGCAATGAAAGTATTGTTTTGCAATTTTGGCGAATATATTCAGCGACAAAGGGTCTATGCTTACGAATCTGGGCTGATACACGAATGTATCGGGCAGTTGGGACTCGATAAACACGTTACTTCGAAGCCTCCAAGGAATTGAAGGAAATGGAAAGGCAGATAAGCTGGTCCAAGATGCTTTTCATTAGTTGTAACCTCATTGGTGAACTTCATAAGACAAGCAATTAAAACATGGGTGGATAATCAGAAGGCCTCATACTGAGAAAGTATTCCAGGACAGGAACAGGCTCGGCGAAAGACGGGAAAAACGCTGCTATCGTTCAACAAGGGGGACAAGTTTACTGATATAAGAAGAGGATCTAATTCAAAGGTTGAAAGGGAACTTTGAGAAGCTATAATACGTGGAAGACGAGAGAAATAAGAAAGAAGCCAGAACCACAACGAAGACGAGGAAACCGTAACGATGCATGAAATCCTTGAAGCCGTTAAGAGATTAAAGATCGGCGAAGCAGCTGGATAGAACTGATGACGTGTTTTGCAAAGTTGCAAATTTTTCACCATATTTGTAGCAACAAATGAAAATAACAATAAATATCAAAAACATTTATATACCTGATTGAAATCGGAAGAGCTTTAGATTGTCAAACACTGGTTGGGAGGATCATTCTTAAAGAAATGAGTTGCAAACAAAAAAATTATTTTCGCTTTTTTCTATTCTCTTTTATTTCACTTGAAGTTCCTCAAATCCACAATCAAACTGAATAAAACAGAACAATTGCACAATTAAAAAGACACCAATAAACATCATTAATAAAGAAAACGCGAAGGGCGAAAAAAAACATAAGAAAACAATCAAAATAATAAAAGAAAAAAAAGCACGGAAAGAAAATTCAATACCCGCCAATTTGCATCGTTCGTCCGCCCTCCCGCTAGATGGCATCTCGGTTTTTAGCACGCTCTCCCCGAGCCCATAGCATCGCGAGACGGGGAGGTCGACGATGGTCCGACAGGGGGCGCCCGATAAAGCACGGCGAACGACAGCCGGTACGCCGGATCGGAAAAGGACATTCGCTCCGGGAGTCCGGGAAGGAAGGACTCTTTCCTGTTCCGGCAACCCAATCAGTTCGAAAAGAATTAGCGATAATGGCGCGAAAGTCGACCGAGAACGGCCGAACGGAGTCCTGTGCCGTTTCTGGGGAGGAATCCGGAATATATTCGAATTGAGAGAAAGAGAGATTTTCCACGGGATAGAGAAGGAGGGAAGAAAGAGGAAGGAACAGGAAGACGAAAGGAAAAGCGTGTAGATAAAGAGGTCCTTCCTCGCTTTATACTTCGGCACGTATATTTCGATTATGGCTGGGCCGAGATAACAGGGAAATTCCATTAAAACTACTTCTTCCTTGCCGCTCCTCTTTTTCCCATAAACACCCCTTCCCCTTACCAACGTATAATACGCGAGTATCAATTCGAAATGCTGTCGTTATTTTTCAGCTTTTATCTGTTCGTTTCGCGACTTTGACTTCCAATCTTCAGCTGCGGAAACCTTTGTTCTCTGGTTGTTTTAGATTTTCGGTTGGCGCAGAATGGTTCTGTCAATCATTTCATTACGATAACTCGTGGATGGGAGGATTATAACGGCCACGTGACTGTGATATGACTATCGGGTTGCAGCGAGATGAAAAGAGAAATGAAGAGATAAAGGGTACCTCTGGGGGGCGTCATGAATGTAGTGACGAGTTGACAGGTTCTATCTATACATTAGTCACAAATAATTTTTTTCTATATTTCATTCACGAAAACAATTTCAACAAATTCAATGTTTGTTGAAATTGCTGTATTGCTTCTTGTGGATTCTTCTTTTCCAGTTGAGTCGCAAAGAGGAAGAAAAAATTATCCTTGATTTCCCAGAAAAAATCGCGCTCAATACTAAAACTTTTGCTTACCTTCAAATCTCAAAATCCAGCTGTGTGTCGCGAGAAATTGGTTATAACATGTTTCGGAACTTGGGTAAAAGCGTTAAGCTAAACATAAGATATTTAATTAAATGAAGCATAAAAGGTTACATGATACTTTTAAAGGGAAGGTAGGACGGATAAAACATCGCATCGCTTCGCTTAGAACGTTACTAGGTTCGATTTCAACGTCGCATTTTGGCCGAACATGATAGTACGGCGGAACCGAGACGATTTTTTTTTATCCGACCCCCTGGAGCATCCATTCGGATCATCACCAACAGCCAACCGCTACGAAGTTGACGCAAACGCGAACTTTCGAGAATAACGGCCGCGGGGCACAATTTCAGCTCCGCCGTTTCTGGCGAGCCTCTGAAGCCGGGTAACCGCGCGTGAAGGCGTCACAATCAACGCTCTGCTTTTGACTGCTTTGACTACTACTTCTCTCCGTCATCGCGCCGTTATTAAGTTTGGATAGTAAACTAAACTGCTTCGGGGTAGTGGAACGGGACTCGACGAGCCGTGATTGCGTTATGCGAAGGGTGCCGCCGTTTCTGCGAGATTATTTGCGTTGTACTTCGACACGTGTACTTGACGCAACGTCTGGATGACGATGAAGATCCGATTGGAAGTGATATCTTTGCGATTTTTCACGCTTCGGAGGTTCCAGAAGAGATTTTCGTGCCGATATTAATGTTTTCCTTGTCAAATTAACCGGGTTGTCTTGAAGAGAATTGTTGGTTAATTGAACATTTCGTATTTAACATTGTTGCTTCGTTACGCCTTTCAATAATTTGGATAAACACAAGATGCTTATTAATATTTTATTTTGTATTTTTTGTATATTTTATATTAATATTGGAATGTTGGAAAAATAAAAGCTGATCTTACAACATCGGATGGAAATTGCCTCAGGTGCAGATAGGCACAGTAACATTCGAGATCATACAACATACAATTAACCGACTCTTTAATAACGTTCATTAAATTGAATTTTTTTATTTTTTTTATATTATTTATTTTAAATTAATAAAATAATTAATATATCGGTGAAGAATTAAATTATTAACGGATTTTGGAAAAATGAGCTTCGAAGGCCCATTAGCTCAGTTGGTTAGAGCGTCGTGCTAATAACGCGAAGGTCGCGGGTTCAATCCCCTCATGGGCCACTGATTTTTTTTATTTTTAACCGTTGATTTATTTAACATTATTATTTCATTGAAGCAATCTGCGTCTATTTCATAAATTCTTGTTATTTCAGTTATAAGTGCGATTTTTGAATTTTGATTACGAACCTGCTAGAAATAATAACATAGGCTTCCACGGCCCGAGTCAGTTAAAACTCAACGTATTCGGGGTTCGGATAGTGTCATGGTTAAACGAAAACTCCACGTTCCGCCCAGAATCATATCATAGAGATATCTGGACAGGACAATGGCGTTTAGAGATGTAGTTCAACGGTTGATTAAATTTTTTTTAGAATATGACAAATTAGAAAAAACAAATGAATTGATGGAGATTGGTGATACCACAGTCGGATTGGTATCTCTTCGGCAAGCAGAAACAACGTTGGATAACTCGCGAATGTCCATTCGAAGAAAAAAGCACAAGTGGATACTTTCTTTATACAAGCAACTACAAAACTTTCATCCTCAGGACTTCTTCAGAAAGGTGCATTTTTGCGATTTTTTTCACTAGGAAGATGAAGATTTCACGAAAAAAAAAATATTTGGACAGACGTAGTTACTTTTGGGCATTTCAAGAGAGTGGACTATATTTCTATAATAAAAATTTAAATCCGGAAAGATACTTGGACATGTTGCGCAATATTGTCGAAGAAGAACTTGTTACCTCACAGTTATTCAGGCTGCTGTTGTTTGGTAGGCAAATGGATGCTGCACCGGCTCACAACGTAAGAATTATTATTTGAAGGAAAGTGAATAGGAAACAGAAAGGTCCATACCTGTGGCTTTCACGTTCTCTAGGATGCCTCTGGATTTTTTTCGTCTAGAATTACCTTAAACACAAAGTTTACAGCACTCCGGTGAGCCAAAGAAAGACTCGGAGTAATACTTAATTCTCTAACAAAATCATAAATAAAAAAAGTGGCTAGCAGCTAAGCGCTGAAACGAATTAATAAGTGTTAATAGCGGACATATTGGCGCTGGAAGGACGGCATAAAGAAACGGCAATGTAGACATTTTTCTTTTCTCAAATGAATTCTTACCATTGATCTTAACAGCGGCGCTGCGAAAGGTAATTCTTCAATTTTCCTAAACGTTTAATACACTTGGATGTTTCTTGGCATATTTTTGAATTGCATCATCATCAATAAAAAATATACAGGGTGTTATATTCAAAATTCCATAGATATTCAGGTTTGAAAGAGGAGCAAACCATCGATTTTCATGTGAAAATTATGGCGCTGGTCCTAGCTGCAAACTACTTAATTGGCCTCAAGATTGCAGATGGAAATATTAACCTAACTGACATAAAAAAACCAGAAAACAGGTGATTTTGAAGTTAGTAAAGTTTTATCGGGATTTTTGTGATTATTCAAAAATAAAATGCATCGTTAAAAATAAATAGCTGTGAGCTTATGAGGCACCATGCGTGGTTCAACTGGATGATTTCTTTATAAATTCATATTTTGCTGAGCGCACTTCGTACATTTCCTCTTCAGAAAATAATCTGCACATGATGTACAAGGCTTGGTAACAAATACCTCAAAAACCAAGAACTTAAATTATGAATAGGCTGCTTTCCCATCGTTATATTCGCAGCAGCCCAGAAGAAGCTCCATAGAATTGAGAGCGAAACGTCGGCATTCTCATGCAATTACGACGGCTTCAACCCGGAAACGCAAATTCTTTAAAAAAAAGCAAATAATGTTCTTATATTAAATGGAGCATCATCATTTTAATCATTTATAAGATTGTATTAAATTCCCAGAGTTACATTGTACAAAGACAAATTTCCAGAATTTTGTCATTACCTCCAGCTCCTACGATCACCAGATGCGGCACGTGGATAGAAGCTTGTGAATTTTATTCGTTGCACTTTGATAAATTAAAGCATATCATTTCGTCGTTGTCAGATGATTCACGTAGCATAGCAGAATGCAAACAATTAATAGAGAAACCATTGTTAATACGACATTGCGAGTAATTTTGCAATATTACTAAAAAACCATTAAATATTTTGAAAGACAAAATATATTTTTAACAGAAGGATTAAGCACATTAGAGTGTGTCATTCATGTTTAAAAAAAAATGTTCCTGGCGACTTTGGCCGTCGGCTCGACAATCGAATCAACTTGGTGTTTGAGTGAAACCCGGACTTGGAAGGTGTTAAATCAAATTTTCAAGGGAAAATTTGCGAACGATGATATTAAAGCAAAATATGTAAATGTCATGGAAAACTTTGCTCATGCTCCACTAAGCAGTTGTGATGTGGAAAGGTCTTTTTCTGTCTTTCGAAATATCCTACAACCTAATAGATGTAGTTTTAGCACAGATAATTTAGTCAATGTTGGTCATACATTTCAAAGGTCACAAGATTAACAACGAACACATACATATAAAAAGACACATACACTACCCGACAAAAACATAGACGCGGTATCGTTTCTATTTACGAAACAAAGTTTATATAAAATTATCTATTAAATAAATTATATAAAATGTAAATGAGGGTTATTAATACTTGTTATGTAAATAGTCCATTTATGGATATTTCTGGGTATTTATTGCTTAATGAGGGGTAATTGGGATTTTCCCAGATCAAAATAGGAATTTTAAATGCGACGAAAATTTAGACTCTGTGTATTTATTACATTAATATAAGCAAAAATGTTTTAATTTGATACTTCTCTTTATATGCAGCGGTTGTGCTGGTAAAGTGTACACATTTCACCCCGAGAAATTATATTTTATAAAGTGTTTGCGATATGGGTAGAAAAAAGCAATTATCCTTGATAGAAAGGGCGAAAGTTCTAGCTTGGCACCAGGATGGTGTTAGCAAGAAGGAAATTGCTCGTCGGTTACGAAGAAGCGATCATTCCGTTAGAAATTTCCTAAAAGATCCGGAAAATTACGGCAAACCAAAAGGTCAGGAGCGACCGAAAGCTGTAAGTGAGCGGGATAAACGCATGGTATTGCGGTGTGCATCCAATTTTTCTGCGTCGGCGAGAATTATTGCAGAACAGGCGGGAGTACAAACGCACGTGCGTAATGTTCAAAGGATTTTAAAGGCGTCACC
>LR736865.1:9420463-9442059 GCA_902654985.2 Oryctes borbonicus
CACTGTGAGAAAACGTCTTCTTAAGGTGCAATTACACGTATCATTCATCAGTGGTGGAACCTTCATAAATAAAAGGTGCTATAATTCTGAATAAAATGTTGCCACACCAAACAACAAGCTCTAGAATTTGCTCGGAGATAATTATATCTTGACCAGTAGCGATTGTTTCTTCTGTTAAGCGTTCCACAATTAGAAAAGTTTGCTCATCGCTCCGTAGAATGTTTCGGCAATTATTCGCATTCCGTGCACCAATAGCAAAAGGAAAAAAAATCTTTTTTCAGGATTTCCTGGTAACAATGTTTGAGCAGGTCTGTACTTATAAGGAAAGGAATTCATTATTTTTCAGCATTCTGTGAACCTGTGTACCATGACATAAATGAGAATCTTCAACAATGTCTCTTATAAAGTTCACGAGATGAGCTTCAAAATAACCAATTACTGCTGTTTCCACTGCACCAATTGTTCTTCGCTCGTTTCTTATCAAAAACATTTTCATTATTTCTAAAGTTTCCAGAAATATCGACGATTCGGTTGAGCATTAAGCGGGCTAACTGCTCGTAATATCCTTTTGCCCTTACAGAACATTTTCGACACATCAAGCAAGCTTCCAGCTTATTGCATTCATCACTGTGAGAAAACGTCTTCTTAAGGTGCAATTACACGTATCATTCACCTGTGGGGGAACCTTCATAAATAAAAGGTGCAATAATTCTGAATAAAATGTTGCCACACCAAACAACAAGCTCTAGAATTTGCTTGGAGATAATTATATCTTGACCAGTAGCGATTGTTTCTTCTGTTAAGCATTCCACAATTAGAAAAGTTTGCTTCATCGCTCCGTAGAATGTTTTGGCAATTATTGGTATTCCGTGCACCAATAGCAAAAGAAAAAAAAAATCTTTTTTCAGGATTTCCTGGTAATAATGTTTGAGCAGGTCTGTACTTATAAGGAAAGGAATTCATTATTTTTCAGTATTCTGTGAACCTGTGTACCATGACATAAATGAGAATCTTCAACAACGTCTCTTATAAAGTTCACGAGATGAGCTTCAAAATAACCAATTACTGCTGTTTCCACTGCACCAATTGTTCTTCGCCCGTTTCTTATCAAAAACATTTTCATTATTTCTAAAGTTTGGTAAAGTTTCTAGAAATATCGACGGTTCGATTGAGCACTAAGCGGGCTAACTGCTCGCAATATCCTTTTGCCCTTACAGAACATTTTCGACACACCAAGCAAGCTTTCAGCAAATTGCATTCATCACTGTGAGAAAACGTCTTCTTAACGTGCAATTACATGACCAAGTGTTACGTTAGTGGATGTTGATGGGCTCCAAATTCTTTTCGATAAATGTTGATTTTGCTGTTTATCTTACAAAACACCTTTGATTGATAGTTACTCTGCTCGAAGTAAGATCAAATTCGTATTGTTGGTTATAGAAGGAGCTGCAGACTTCGATACGCCTACATTGGGCGAAGGCCGGTTGCTGATTGAACAAAATTTTTATAACATTAACAAGTGGTCTCGTTTCTACACGGCGTTTGTTGATTTAATGCACGCAGGTTGATAAACCAACGGACAAGCACAGTTAAGACCTTACCTTCGTGTAATTACATCAATAAACCATCGCTTTACTGACAAATCAATTTTTTTTTTTCGTATTTACTACTTTACGCTTATTAGAAGTTTATAACAAACGGATTAAGCAATATTAATCACAACTTTAAAAGCCCACAAACCTCGAATCAACGCAGAAGAGAGTCAAATTCAGCTAATTCAAAGCATTGCCGAACATTATCAAATATTTTTTTCTACAAATAATTAAAGTAGTGCAGCCTCTACTTCAAAAGTAGATATAGGAAGTCGCATTTCAACAAGATCGTACGATCCTTGTTCTCAAAAGCGTTCTCCATCCAATTAATTACTTCGATCCTCCACACTTCAATCTGCTCCCTTTAACATCTTCACGCTAAAGCCTCTTCGGCCCAATTTCTCGCCGATTACGACGTTTAGCAAAGTTTACCAATTCCAAGATAAAGGCAACCGTCAACAGCAGCCAGAAACAGCAGAAAGTCGAAAGCAAGTTGGCGGCGTTCTCCGTAACGCCGGCGAACACCACCGAGGGCGCTGCGGTACCGGAAACGTCGCCATGACGACCGGCCAGCCACATCGATTGCCGCCGTCACTGGCGTGCCATCAAATATTCCGTTCTCTTCTATGTAATCGCGGTTCTTCTGCTTGTTTGTAATTATGTTCATGTTATTTTTTTAAGTGATTGTTTGAGAAAATATCGTTTACAAATTAGCGGTTGCTGAACAATTGTTTTCCGATTTTCATGCTTTGCCATCGCATGAGAATCTCTTTAGAGAATAAATAGAGACAATGATGATAAAATCTCATTTTTACGTTCTATTCAGAAGATATGTCAAGATAAAAATATATTTGGAAATTCATCAAATTTGCCAATTTGCGAAAAAGATTCTAACAGCTTCGAAAATGAAGCGAAGAATTCTCATTTTCGAAGTTGTTAGATCTGAAAACTGGGAGCGTTGTAAATTAAAATTAAATTATATCTGGACGATTTTAAAATGGCGATCGCCCAAGGAGGTAAAATCAGCAATTAATCAGCTAGAGGTGAAAATGAATGGTCTACTTAGTGAGTTGGTTAATCCACTAAAAGAAAATGCTGCGTGCAACATTGCAAAAATAATCGGATGATGATTTTGAAGATTCGATCGGTTCCAACTAAGCCTGTAGAAACGAGTTGCGCTTGGCGAAATTAGCGCAGACTAGACAGACTCGTGTTTATTCGAGTCGTGAAAATGGGGCTCGCTTTGCCTACTGGTTCACCCGAGAGTCGCCGAACCACGAGTCTGTCTAGTCTCTGCTAATTTCGTGAAGCGCCCATTCGTTTCTGCAGGCTTATTTATGCCAGATCTAATCACCGTCTAATTGTTCCTTCACGTCCATTTACACAAGCAGTTAGAATCGACGGAGTTCAAAATTTTACGGTGTTGCTGCAACACCGTCGCGTACTAAGCGGAGTTGAAGAATGTGTTGAAAGTATATCATTCTAATGATCATTATTCACCGTTTGAGGTAGCTGGTAAGAAGAACATTGCGGAAGAATGGCTATATAAAGGTCTGACGCTCACAAGCTCCAGCCTTACAACGAATTTAATACCCTGAAAGAACAGAACTTAGTACCCGAAACAAAAAAAAAAAATGTAGGATCCGCTGAACGTGCAATTGTAGCAAGAAAATTAAGCTGTTCATCAGGCAAAATGTATCTCGCTCGGAGGATGCTTATTACGGAGAAGATCGTACATACGTCGGGTTTCGTTATTTCAGCATTTGTTACACTGTTAATAACAAGGTGGACTCGATCAATCCGGGAATAAATCGAACGCCGTTATTCTTGCTCATCTCGCATGATAATCCGCGCTTCGAAGTAGCCCGAACGGTTCAAGATCTGCACGATTAATAAATTCTAACAATTTTCTACAGTTATGCACTTGGGAAATAACAGAGAATTCATTTTTTATATAAATTTTGCAACAATAAAATAATAGAAACAATTGCCAACAATGTTTTCTGGTCCCTTTATATGGTTCTTTCAAGAAGTACATCGAATCTATCTTAAAGTTTTTCAATGTTTTGTGGGAAATCAACTTTAAACAATTATTTTTAACAACATCCCATAAAAAATAATCCAGAAGGAGATCATGGTGGCCATACGATAACTGCAACGGTTTGGAAAGTCTTGGCCTCACAGTTGCCTCATTGTGATCCGATGTACCATCTTGTTGCCACCATAAATGCTGTGGTTGATTTAATGAAATATTGTTGCGTATGTGCCAAGATACACGTAATAAAGTTGGTCTAATGAGGCGATTTACCAAAAGTTTAATCCAAAAGTATGCTGCTCTGTCCAGCCCAATAATGCTCCGTCTCTTCTTATTAAAAATTCCAGAATTGGGAGGTTTTGGTTCATTTGACCAGATGATTTTGTTTAAAAATTATTCTACATTAACCATGTAGATGTCTTAAGCTATCACTAGGCTATGGCTAACAAGGTTGGTTGTTTCGTTTAAATTTATTTTTTCATACCCGAGTTTGGGGCATGGTTGTGGTTACTTGATTTAATCTTAAAGCGTCTTCTTGGTCAATTAAAGCATATCATCGAAAACTTTTGTCAGCATGTTGTTACACGTGGCTGAAGTCTCTAATGCAAAACGACGTTTTTTTTCTTTTGCTTTGGCTGTTTTTGCCCAACAAGGAAGTGGAAAACTTGGATAGCGCCCATGTCTTTGATTTTCTATTTATTTTTTCTCAAATTCCATTTTGAGTTTTTGAACAAGCATTCGGAGATTTACATGGAAATTGGCCGTGATATTTAACAAATGCTATCGGGGCAAAGGAGCGAAGACACGCCAAAACAATCTCTTTCTTTAGCGTGAGTGAAAAGGTCTTTGGCTAAATGGCTTAATTAAGTGTGAGTTAGCGTAAAAATTTTACTTCAAGTGGAAGATAATTTTCCAAAATTATCTTTTAACTTACAATTAACACGAACAACATAAACATACAACATAAACGTGTCGCTTTACGAATAAAATAAATACAAATTCCGCGTGAAGTGCACCACTACAGGGGGGAAGGATCGCGGGGTAGGAGCGGGGTGGTCGGGTCCAAGCGGCAGAGAGTAGTCGGAAGCGGGCCGCCGGCGGATACCGCTGTCTCCGGGACACACTTCCTCCCCGGAGCGGCCAATTTCACCCGAAGCGAGCGCTTTCCGCACAGGCTCACATATACATATACAAGCGACCGAGTACGGGTCGTGCATGTATAATACATACGTACCTACCGCGCCACCGGATTCGCTCCGGACTCCCGGATTCCGTTCGTTCGCTCCGCACAAACACACGCACACGTAGATAGTTGCTATACCGTAGCAGAGCTGGTCGTCCTCGTCTAGCGCCAATATTCTTTCGATCGACAGCGCCCTCTATATCGAGCAGGCGTATTATTTAGAATTAGCTCTTCATGTAAAATTTTTATTATTTTTTTTATTTTTATTTTATATTTATTTTTTATTTTTTTATTTATATTATTTTTTGAAGATGACCGCCGTCGAAAGAGGAAAATTCTTGAAAACTACAATTAATTATTTCCATCGGGCGGAGAAATCGTATTTTTTAGATTGGATACAAAAAAAATAGAGAAAAGTTGGACGAAGTATCGACTTCAAGGGAGACCATCTCGAAAAATAAAATAAATTTTACACATAAAAATGTTTCTTTCGACATTAACTAAAATCGCCAAACCATCAACTTCGCACCCTGTATATTGATTTATAATTCGAGTTAATTTTTTCGCGGTACCACCTTTCTAATAAAATATCAGATGCGATAGATACGTTGAATAGTATCATCCCCCTTGGACACCCTTCACGGCACTCTTCTCACATTATGAGTGTCGGCTTCACGTAGGGGGTGACTTTACGCACAAGCGCCACTTAAATCGGGACATCATTAACATTGAATGGCAAATCCCACGGGATCAATATACACCCGTTCATACGACCGAAGGTTGCCGGTTGCTGGCTGCCGCTGCATAATGTTTATGCAGTGTTCGGGGCGTGCATAGCGGAGTAGGTATCGCCGGAGGGGGGGATCGCCGTGCTCGTGTGCACAACCCGATAATGTCAACAAATGCGCTACGCGAGAGCATATTTTAAGTGTCCGGGACAGGAAGGATTATTTACGCGGTAATTGATTGCCTATTTTGCAGTTTATCTCGGCGTAATTCTTTTCTATCCTCGCGCTACGGTACATATGTTACAGCGGTCGGGGTAATTTATAACTTTGGGCGTAGAAAATCGCGATTAAAAATATTACGGTTATATGACATTAATTAAATTTTAGATTATTTTTATCGGTTGCCGTGTAATTTAATAGGTTTTTGTTTAAAACTAATTTTAATAGAATTTTAATTAAATGGATTTAATTATTTTTTGGTTTATAACATTGTGGTTAAAAAAAATATGTATCGTTTATTAATATTTAATAAGTTTATTTGCTGAAAAAAAATCATGGTGCCCCCCAAGCACAACATATAAAAAAAATTAAAATATTTCCTTTTTTTTCACTTGCTTGGGTCCCGTCTAGAATTGTCAAAAATTTATAAATAATTACCGTCGGCAACTACGAACTCAAAAAAAAAATATAATACATAGGTTAGCCAAAAAAAATTTTTTTTACCGGAGAAAAGAGGCAATATATATCCTTTAAATAATTTAATTTTTTTTTTGATACACAAATTTTGCGTTTCGTCTCCAATAATTTTAAATATGGCCTCATCGATTCAATCTAGTCCCTTTTGTTTATTTATCCATTGTTTTGGCGTTTTTTTTTTTTTTTTTTACGTTAGCCGCCTTACAAACTCATAGTCGATAAACGATTTTTATACGTACTATAAATAAATATAACTATCGCTTGTCAATTTATCGCGTATTTCCCCGGAATAATATAGAAATTTCCCCATTTAAGAAGCCTTCCATCGTACGTAAAAGGTTCGGGGATATAGGGAGAGATGATAATGCGTTATTATTGCAAGCACGCTTTTATCATTTGTAGCATATTCACACCAGCGGGGCTTCCTCTAGTTGCAAGGGTAACTTGTTATGTTTAATGGTGCGGTCGGCAGGATTCGAGAGCCCGGTCGACTGTGATGCGATTGCTGCGATCTTGGTTGCTATTGTTCCCGCCGCTGAAAATTTTTGTCGAAATATATTTGTGTAAATTCATCTATTGCAGCATGTTAATTACCAAATTATCAATTATCTGTATAGATGCATTTCAAGGCTTACTATGATATTTGTCGAATCCGAAAATAGTAAAATTTTAATTAATTTTTTATTAAAAATCTGGCTACATAACTGATTTCAGAAGGTCCTATTATGAATTATTTTTCAGACTATTCAGACATCATTTCCGCTTCTTACACCATCTATTGACCAAGATAGGTCAAAATTAACTTAACTTAAACTTTTTTATTAACTACCACAAAATTACGAATCTGTCGTAAAAATTAATAAATGTTAATCAAATTAAAAGTAATTCAAATTAAAGCATAGTTTATTTAAATAATTATTTCGACGTTTAAACAAATATAAATCTACCAATCCTCTGCTTAATTCATTTGTCATATAGCTTCGGAATGTGTACCGAAGAACTTCTCGATTGTTTCTGCACAAACTTTTATTCTTGCGCAAAATTTTTTCGATTCATTGCACGTGCCTTATAAATTTTTTAAGTGGGGCCTTCTATCATGCAAAAACAAATGTCACAAAAAAAAAATGTCACAAATTTCTTTTTTTTTGTAATGATAAGTTCATCTAACGCGTCCGATGAATTATTTTTTAAAAATTATAAACAAGTCCAACATAAGCATTATTATAACAACTGTCCCGGATTAATGAATGAATGGACTGCGAATGGTGACTCGGGAGTGTATCGGACCCACTAAGACATTTTTTTTTGGTCCCAGCGGGATTTGAACACGCAGCGCCTAACTCTGCCCAGTCAGCCGCAGATTTAAAAAACATTTTTTTTTTTTGTGTAAAATATAGGTCTTGCAGGAGTGCCTACATTTCGGATGATGATCACCCTGTATAACAAGCAATTAAAAGATTAAAATAAATGAAAATTGATAAATTACAAAAATTTAATTTCGTGCAAATCGTGCATGGTAGCCGCGGTGCCGGCGATAAAACAGCATTGAACATTTTCGATTCGTAACTCGTAATGATCGTCATAATTTTGATCTGTGCTTCTGCAGGTTATTTCATTGTTTATGTAAATGTTAACCCTTTCAACTTCTAAGAGGCTAAGCTGCAATACAAAAGAATTTTCAAGTGTTAGGGGCTTCGAAATTATAAATCAGAAAAAGTTGCGGAGGTTTGGAGGATGCTTCAACGTTTGTTGTTAACCCTGTATAAGATTGCAACTACTTTATGTGAAACTTACGAAGCTGAAGGAAGGAAGTTTTAATTTGAAATTTTTTATCAAGTTGGGACTGAAAATTATTAAATTTCTCGAAGGAAAGCTTTTATCATAGAGCAAAGAATGTTAAGAATCTGGAGTGTATTGCGTAATAATAATTTATTTCCATTGCAAATAAATAAATAATAAAATTTAATATAAAATAAATAAAAAAAATGAATAAATTTAATAATTGTGGATAAATCTTACATACTAAAAAATAAAGAAAGGGAGAAATAACAGGCAAAATATCGGAAATAAGTCGGAGTTCAGGCTACCACCGAGGTGGTAAATTATGTCTTATTTATTGATATTTTTCTTAGAACCTCTTTATGTGATAACGTGATGTAAGAGTGGAAATCATAAGTAAGAGCGTCAAATCCGGCATCCTATTTACTCGAAAGGTATCCCCGCCCAACCCAGAAAAGAATAATGATGGTAATCTGGGCATTCGTCGTCGTTGAAGATTTTCCTATCTTGCACATTCTCTTGTAATGCCCCATTGCACTTCCCATATTGCATTTTACTTTAATAACTGGGCAAATTCTTTTTCGCAGATCGTTCGAATTCATGAATTTCCAAAGCAATTGTTTCAAATTTATTAATTAAATTGTCTGGTGCGGAGTGTACCGATACTTTAGCGTCTGTTATAAAATCTTCAATAAACTGAAGTTAAATTCTTAAAGCACACAATACGCATTACACTGATACAGTTTTTATTATTTATTATTCGTTTTTTATATATAATGGTTCAATATTTCCCATCCAACCATAATAAACTTGAGCAATAGCACCTTAATCAGCGTATTGTCGAAAACATCTCTCATCTGAGGTATTCCGGACCTTTTCGCAAACCTTCGCTAGTAACGCTCGTAATGCCATCTACATTCGCACCAAATTCCAACGCGATACCTCCGATCCATACGCCTCTATCCCCCGCCTCCAACCTCCCATCATTCCGCCGACGGTACCCCAAACCGTCAACGCTGGGGGCCTCTCCGACCCGCCTCATACCATCGCGCAGCTCATTTCCGGCACTTGCCGCCTGCGCTATATTAATTTTAAATTAAACCCGGATAACGTCCTCCCTCCCCCGTCTCCGGATTCGGAGCTCCCGGACCGACCGGATTATCTAATGTAGTAGGTAGTAGGTACTACTACAGATGAGGACGTAGAAAGGGGGAGGCACATCTACTATCTTTCCCGGGGATTTCGTCTTTCTGCACCTCCGTTGCGGATGCCAAACGGAGCTTGTTGGAAGCGAAGAGAAGAGGGAGCGTTGGAAGGGAACGGCGTAACCGGTGGCAAGAAGGGGAAATGGAGGGAAAAGGCGAAATTCGCGGCAGGAAATAACGCGGGCTCGAGGTAGATTGCCATTAATATTGTGATTACTGGTTGGAAATCTATTTTGTGTTTCTGGATTTAATTTCTGCGGGCAGGGATTTTTTCGGCGTGTCTGCAGAGGGGGGCAAAATTATGTTTTAAAATTCGATTTTTTTTCAAAGCAAAAGGTGAAAAAAATGTATTTAAATTTAGGGATTTCTCATCATTTAAGAGGCAAAGCATCTATTTTGTTTCCGTTAAGAAGACGTAACAAGAATAAATTCAAATATTAATAGATAACTTTCATGCATGATATTCTTCAAATAGAGGCTTGTATTTAAAATTATTCGATTCGTGTAAAAAGTGCTTTAAACTTATCTAAATTAGGGGCGATTGTCCGTGGTTTTCAAATAATTAGAATCTTTTGTGCTCAGGCCAGGCACTAAAATCTGCTGCTATTTCAATTGGAGCAAAACAAATCTAAGCGCTTGTATTTTTTTTTATTTTATTGTCCTATTTTTTGCTTTGCAAAATATATGTACAATAGTCAAATGAATAAATAGATAGAACAAATACATAAATAAAATAAATAATTAGTTGAATAGATAAAACAGAAGCATACACACAAAATAGAGCAAACAAACAAAAGACGGGCGAGAAATACGCTAAGACTTTAGGGACTGTTGGATCGTGTAGCACCAGCAAGTCCTTCACCTTCCTTTCGAAGCCGTTTGGAAGAAAAATTTTATAATCCCCACTCAGGTGGTTACATAATTTAATTCCCGAGTAATCGATGCCTTTCTGAGAACTAAAACTGGGGCCAAACGGTAATACGAGACTCGCACGTCGTTTCGCGAATGAGTAGCGTAGACGTGATTGCCACCGTTTAGAGGAAATGCTGGTTTATTTTGATGGACATAACATGGCTGCCGACGCAATAAACACAGATGGTACTTCTTGTGAAGCAGGTTTTGTAGCTTTTCCCATGTTCCAGATTGCGGAAGATTCTAACCACCCATTTTTGTAAGACAAAAATCTTGTGAGCTACTGTTGATGTACACCATAAGAGAGGAGAGAGAATGAAAAATTGTCAAATAGGCCGCTTCGTGAGTAGCTATGACAGATACCAAGTTTTTGACCAGTCCATCTATGTAGTGATAATGACCAGAAATGTCACTAGGGAATCCTTTCTACATTGACTGATCAACTTATTTGTGGAGAACCAATTCTGGCCATCAGCAATCTTGGCACTGTTGGATCTCATCCGCAGAACATCGAGATGAAGATTCTGTAGAAGGAAAGACGTATCATTTGCACACTTCTGCTGTATCCATGCTGGCTGTAAGATCGTTTGTGTATATGATTAATAAGAGAGGAGCAAGAATGGAGCCCTGAGGAACGCTGAATTCAATACAAAATTCCACTCAGTCAGTTGCACTCTGCACTCTCTTCGTAACAAATATGACGATTAAATCAATCGTTTAATTCATTGAAAACTGACATTCGATCATAATTTTAATGTTTAATTAATTAAAAGAAAAAAAAAATATGAGGAGCCGTTCATAAAATTAGGAGGAATTTAATTATTTCTGTTAAGTATTGTTAATAAAGATGGTAATGTGCTGGACACCAGATTGTAAGCATTACAACCAAACTTTAATTTCTTTAACAATTAAAAATTCTATTTTAAAGTAATAAAGGAGCTTTAAGGCTATTATTACCTCAATTGTAGTACCGCCCATTTGACTTTAGTGCTTTTTTATTTTTTAGTGAGAATTTGAAATATTTATATTATATTTCAAATTCTCACTTAAGCACTAATCGTGGAAAGTCAAATGGGCGGCACTATAATTGAGGTAATAATAGCCTTAAAGCTCCCTAAAAAAAAAAAGGAAAACAACCGAAAGACAAGAAAAAATCGAGACCATTATCGACGTGGCAGCAGTTGTGCGAAGAAGGCGCAATAATGGAAATAGTTTTTTCAGCACTCGTTCACTTCGAATTACGCCACTTATCCTTTCGACGCTTTCTTCTAATCGCAGATGCCTCAATTCTAGACAACAGCGAGCGAAGAACACTCCAGAGACAAGTGACTAATGAACGGTGAAGCTGATTGGGGTAATTTTCTCGCTGGTGTTTTCGTACACAGCCGCCTAGATGTGCGTTGTAAAGAGGTAAAAAGAAAGGTTACACGATGTTCTTTCCTATAAAAGGGAAACTCATATACAGGGTGAGGCAACTGTTTGGTAAAAGTGTTGATATGAGTATACTTTAAGTTTTTACAAACGATCCTATTGAGATTTTAAAATACTATTTCCGTAAAATTTGACTTTTGCTGAAGCACCATCAGGAAGAACTGTTTACAACTGGTTTGGAGAAACTGGTTTGATTTTGCATGAATACCTAGGTGTGATGGTTTTTGAACTTAACTTGATTCAAGCACAAAAAAGTTCGCGGCAATAGGTGTAAGGAAATGCGAAAAATTGGACAGAAGAACTTCAAAATCCAATTTCCTTTGTAAATTTTTTCTTCCTTGGCTTATGTCCATTGGGTCTAACGGGACAATAAATCATTTTGCGACGATTAATGTTAATTAATAAAATAAATAATTAATTTTTGTATTATTCATTAATATGCTTTCTGATTCGTGATAACGCGACATTAAGTCACTGTGTAAAGCTCCGCTATTATTGAACTGAAACGCAAGAATGGAAATCACAAGTTGAGGACGGTTGAACAACGCCAACTCCGACGTCCTATTTACCCGAAGGGTATCCCCGCCCAACCCAGAAAGGGATAATGATAGTAATCTGGACGGTCGTCGTCGTGAAAGATTTTCAGGATTCACAGTTGAAAAAATACCGACTGAATGGCCCTCGATGCGCAAATTGCGCATATCACGTCGTTTTAAAGCCTAAGCGTCGCAATTTTCCACCGCTAGATGGCACTTTAGAAAATTACAGCTTCTCCTAGCTGTACTCACGTATACGTACGGTATAATCCATATACGGATCGCTGAATATTTTAAATAAGTTCAGTTTATTCATTATAAAAGCATTTTTGAAAAATAAAATCTTGTGTAATATGCCTCAGTGTACAGCGGTTGAAGAAGACGTTAATGTTGCTGGCTTCATTTGTGATTTTTTGGGACATTTTAAATGACGAATTATCCATCAAGTTTCTTTTTACCAGTTTACGCAATGCTTCGCGCGGTAGCATTGTGTAAAGGGAGCTTCGCTCGAAAACTCGATAGGAGACGCAAGCTAATCTTTTGACCTACATCCAGGGACATACTGTATATGCCTGTTAACGAAATGTGTACACTGCCGTTCAGTGAAGTTCGGTCATACAATAAAAATCTATTAGATCACACTGTATACAATTATTAATACATAAAATTAGAAGAATATTAAGCATACACTCTTTTCTAAGGGATTAAAGCCAGAAATTATTATGTAAAGTGGAAATATTGCGACAACCACAATAAAGTCCCTTTTATTATCATTCCAAGAATTCCTCGGAAGTACCGATCTTTTGAAACGGGTCGTTTGGGGATTATTAACGAACAATACATTTAGGAAATATACCGCAGCATCACTCTTGTTTATTTATCACGGGCGTAAAGATATAAATTTGCTTCATTTTACTGTTAAACGTGTGTTGGTGTGCATCTGTCGTTTTTGCGCGAAAGTTTTAAGAAAATTTACTGCAAAATAGCACGTGGCAAGCCTACCAGTGTAGAAAAACGTTCACGCCTTATTACGCTGTTTGAAGAAGGATATTCGGGGCGACAAATTGCTGAAAAAATAAATATGAGAAGTTCAAGAGTAAATGACATCATAAAGCGATATCGGACAACTGGAACTACAGAAAATCGTGTTCGTCCTGGAGCATCTAGGAAAACAACAAAAGCTGAAGATTTGAGAATTGTATTCTGAAGCAAACGCAATAGAAAATTAACAGCGCCACAAATAGCAGCCGAAGTCAATCGCGGCCGTGAAGAACAAGTTTCGGCGAGTACGGTAAAACGTCGACTTCAACAAGCGGACCTTCATGGACGCATTGCCATTGGAAAACCCTTATTACGTCGGGGCAACAGAGCAAAACGGCTACAGTGGGCCCGTTCTCATCTAGATTGGTCGTTAGATGATTGGAAACACGTGCTTTGGTGCGACAAGTCAAAGTTTGAGGTTTTTGGGCAAAATCGACAAGTTTATGTCCGAAGATCTAAAACCGAAAAGTGATCCCGAACTGCATTGGGCCAATAGTGAAGCAAGGACGTAGTTCTGTGTTAGTGTGGGGATGTTTCTCCTTTGCTGGGACGGGAGATTTATGCAGAGTGCAAGGTGTAATGAGGAAGGAAAATTATTTTGCAATACTCCAGAATCATGCAGTGCCATCAGGATTGCGTATAATAATCCGTAACTTTACATTCATGGATGACAACGACCCAAAACACACTGCGTTAGTGTGTAAGAACTATCTAAAGGAGCAAGAAGAACAGCACACCCTGAAAGTAATGACATGGCCCCCACAAAGCCCAGATTTGAACCCGATAGAGTTGTTGTGGGATGAACTGGACAGGAGGATCCGAAAAATATGCCCAACTTCACAAGAACATTTACGGAATATTCCGCAACATGAATGGATTAATATTCCACAATCCGTTTTAACAAAACTTATCGAAAGAAGGCCTAGAATAGTTCGAGCGGTGATCAACAGCAAAGGAGGTTTTTTCGATGAAAAAAAAAAAATAATGTTCAGTATGTTATATTAGGCCAGAATAACATTTTATTTATTTATTTTTGTCTTTTTTACCTGTACATACAATAAAATTGCATTTTGTTTTTAGTTTCGTTTGTTTCTGTAACCTTTTCATGTTTTTTACCAACCGACCGAACTTCTCTGAACGACAGTGTACATATGTGCACAATTTTTGTGAAATTTGAGTTCGTCGCTTTATAATTATTATCCAGTTTCTTTTGCACAACCCTGTAGCCGTAGTTTATACCCATTCGGACAGAGGATTTTATTAATGTGATAAGTATGCCGGGATTGTTCGGCCGAATCGGTCGGTCACGTGCTGCTACGGTCGCTTGGCACGTGACCTCGCGGACCGCTGCCGCTACTGGAGTGCCACCGTTGCTATTCTAATGTTTTGGCATAAATGGGGTTTGAAAAATATACTTTCCGATCGTCATAATGCACCTCCAAAGCGAAATGTATAGAAAACCATAATGGGTGACGTTTTGTTCTTTTACATGGCGTAAGAGCACTTGAGATAACAATACCGTCAATGAAACGAGCAAGTATGATCGAGAGGACTTTTCGATACATTGTCTTCTCTTTTCTGCTAAAGCTTCGGGTGTTAATTAGTGAAATGATGTAATTAGGAAGCGTATTTGTTGCTGAAATGTTTCACAGCGATGGAAACAAAACTACGTTTATTGTATTTTTTAATGAAAAAAAAAAAAAATTCAAAAGAAAATTCCTTTTTCCGATCATTTGAGTAACAGGAGATAATTTAAGATTACATTAAATTTTAGTTTTTTGTGAGAGCTTTTCCGCTACAAAATGTCGTTTTTGTACTGCTGCCCAAAAATATTGCTGAGAAACAAAGTACAGAAGGTGCAAAGACATGAAATCGACTAAAATATTGGGGAAACTAGATCCATGTTACGTAAATGTCTCGTCCTCTCACACTTCAGTTACGACAGCTGTATTTACTCTCCTTGTTTGACTAGATTAGCTTAATGCCCGAGGTGGATTTTGACCTATCAAACTGCAACCATTCCAGATCTATTGTGGTTCCTCTCTCATTAGATCAATTGCGTTAGTTTTGCTTTCTTTGCTAGATTTAGCAGTCTTGTGAGTGATCCTTCTACATAGGTTTCGGTTTTCGGGTATTCCGAGTCTCTTCTTCCACCTGGCAAAATCTGCATGCGGTTTCTTTTGTCAGGCCCAAATTGCTCATGTGCTTCTTGAGCGTACAGCAGGCCCACTATTGTTCCAACAGAAATTCCTTGGCCTGTCTCTGACCTGGAATGAATTTCCACCAGTCTTAAGATTTCTTATCTTTTCATTGTTTAGTGGTTGCTTTTACTGCCATATACGCCATTCCCATCGAGGGCATTGGGCGATTTTCAGCAGTTGGCGAGCCTGCTCGGGCTAATTCCCTTGCTTGAGTAAGCATGATGAGGTGAGGATACAAAAAATCCAGAATTCTTGCACTAGATATAACATATGTGGTCTGGGCGGGGGGCGAAGCGTCTCCCAAAAGTTAATCGAAACTATCGCTTCACATATGCAATAGCCTAGGCTGCTTGCTTCTTATCTTTTTTACTGGACTAATATTTGTCTTTCGGATGATGTCGTGTAGTTAATATTTTACTTGACGTTTCGCTGATCATGCTGTCAGCTTCTTCAGAAGATTTCTAAAGACTGTAGTGGCTGAGTTATTTTAGTTAGTCTTTAGAAATCTTCTGAAGAAGCTGACAGCATGATCAGCGAAACGTCAAGTAAAAAAATTTTAACTACACGACATCACCCGAAAGACATTTTTACTATGGATTACGGTCGTGAAAGCCTACACTCAACTATTGGACTAATACTGGTACCAGTATGCAACATCTTAGAACTTTTCCATGGTTCCACTATTAAGGACACGGATTAAGCCGATATTGGGCAAAGCATTGAAGCATGATTTCCGCGGTCGCAATAGCACACTATACTTGTTTTTGTATGTACCAAATACATACCTGTATGTATGTTATTGTTACTATTTTTTTTTGTCGTCTTAATTTTCATTTTTTTTATTACTTTAGTGAGTTAGGTCATAGGAAGAGCGCTGATGCAATCCAGTTTTTTTGACAATAGCTTTTGTTACCTATTGTACTATTTGTTAATAAGTGCTTATTATTATTATTATAGCAGCTTCCTATTGAATTTTTTGTTTCCCGTTGATATTTATTGTCCAATGTGTGTTGTATGGAAAATGTATTATTAATGTATTACGTACCAGAAATTAATATCCTTTAATTATTATTATTATGTGTTCGCCTGTTATTGGGACATCTGAGTCCTGTTGGTGAACTCTCTAATAAAGATAAATAAATAAATAAATAAAAGTACAAAATAGTTGCTTACGTTTCATTTCATCAGCTTCAGGATTTGCTATGGTTTAATATGAATAATTGCAAAAGGTTTCTTTCATGGAATTTATATTAAACACTAATTTTGTTCAAAACTCCTTAACATAAGTTAAGGAATAGAAATTTTGTAATTGTACCTGCACATATTAAGACTCTTGGAGCAAATGCATTTAAGCGTGGTGTTTATAAGCTTTTTTACGAAAAGCGGTAGCAAATATTATTTGCAGTACTTTTTCTCCTATCGATTTCTCTTATTAATTGAGAAGTACAGCAGTGGAATATTAGATTTGGCATTTATGTTTAGCTTGATTTTTGGGAGATTTTGTTGAAGAGCAGAGAGCGGAATTTTTTCCACTCATCTGGATCGCTTTATGTAATTTTATATTTCATTGGAGCGCCATTCCAAAGAAAATTGTCTGATAGGTCTTGCAGATTAATTAAAACTCAAGCTTGTTCTCTTTTCCTTCTTCTTTCAACATTAGATGAAGCAAATGAAATATCTTCAATATCAAAAAAATTAAAAAATAAATGGCCCTCCTGGATGGGGTTCCCTGACGGATACACTTAAGAAGGTTGCAGATGCGATTGGTACGCGACTGCAATATTAAATAAATTTGTCATTCTTAAATGGCATCTTTCCAAACAAATTAAAGATTAGTAAAATAACACCGGCGGCCCTTAAAAAAGGTTTTTTCGAGAGTTTTTAAATATGCACGAAGTAAATTTTGTTAAATATAAGAAAAAGAATGGATGGGGAAGAGTATTTGGATCTATTGAATTGCTGCACTTCAACACAATAAACAGTTGCCTCAAAGATTTTTGGGTGCTACTTTTCTAAATCTATGGATTGGACGTAGAGTGTTCTCCAAACCTTAGTCCAATTGAGTTTTTCCATTGGGGTCATATAAAATCATACGTTTAGGTTAAACGATCAACTACTTTGAAAAAAATTAGTCGTTGAATGAGAATTAATCCGTAGAGAAGTCTTGGAAAAGGAAATTTCTTGCATATTGTTAGGAGATAAACGGAGCACTAAACCTGGTATGGACGAATCCGGAAAAACAAGGTCTATTATAGTCTGCAAAAATATACAGGATGTACCATTTAAATAAACAGATTTGGGGCTCCTTTCCGATTAAACCGGAAATACACTAAAAACAGAGAGTTCGAAATCGAATGCATTATTACTAAAGTTCGCCACTTTCCGTGCATTACATGAAATTAGCAGAGACTAGACAGGTTCGTGTTTTGTCGGCTCTAGGGGGAACCAGTAGGAGACACGAACCCATTCCCATGACACGAATTTGTTTGTTTCGCGAAGAGCACGGAAAGTGGCGAATTTACCTGCCAAATTTCTTCAATATTATCGTTCTCGTTTTAAAGATATTTGCTTGGTTCCATACTTTATCCCAACACTGTATATGAATCATAAATTTGAATTGGAAGAGGTAGTGTGAACGATTGATTAATTATTATTAATTATTATTAAATTAATTAAGCCCAATTGAATAGATTAGCTTACTTCAAGCTTTATACAAGCTAAATCAACTTACTCAGCTTTCATCGAGCGTGGAATGCGATATATTAAACCATGTCCACAATCAGACCTCATAACAAGAAAAAAAACGCCGTTTTGCAAAAATCTCCATACACTAAAGCACGATATTCCGAGCGTGCGGAAACTATTCGCCCTGTATATCCATTAAAATTTTACGAAAGCCACTGTATATACGCCTTCGAAGCACGTAGAATAAATTATGCAAGAGATAACTGGAAACGGCAGTCATTTTGTACGTTAATCATCTCGTTAAAAGTGTTTTTAAAATCGTCGTGTCCGTCGCATTATGACGGCCCGGCCAGGATATGCTTGAATTTCCTGTAATTAGGCCTCTCTCCACAGGCGCGAGCTTGAATTCGTTTAACGTTCTTTCTGCTTTAGTAAATTCGATCTTCTTTCGGAACTATACGAGCATATCCATGTTGCTCTTGTATCTTCCAATTTTAAATTATAATTAAGTGAAAAAAATACGGCAAAATTAACTTCCTTAAGGTCGAGTTACCATAATTATTCACAATTGGCCCAAACTTATCGGAATATTCATAAATATCAAGATCGTTCGATTATAATCCAAAAATTCTATGAAAATAGACGTTCTTTGTCCTTCTTTACGATGCGAAAATACTAACAAAGAGATCGAAATGTAAGAAGTCAAGGGAATGTTGCTGCGGTAAATGTTGCAGAGGTTCCAAATTTACTAATTCCTCGTGGTGCTGAGGCATTTGGGCTTAGAAGAACGACAAATTGGCGTATTTTGCAAAAAGATTTGGCCTGGCACCCGTGCAAGATTCTGTTGGCCCAGTTGGACTTTGTTGCTTGGGGGCTTTAGAACAACTTGAAGCGGATCATAATTTTGAACAAAAAATCATCTTCTTAGATGAAGCTCGCTTAATTAAGTAAATATCTTAATAAACAAACGTGTCGTTTTTGATGTGAAAACAATCCGCAAGAGATTCACGAGAACACTTGCTTGCGCGAAGGTATGTATGCTGCGGTTTATGGAATGATGGCATATTTTTTCCAAAATCAGGTAGGAGATGCAGTTACAGTGACCGGTGAGCGGTGTCCATTGATGTTCCACATTCCTTGTGGCCAAATTTAGACGGAGCACATCTGGTTCCAACAAGCCACTGTTGACATAGTGTAAGACCAGTTTAGTGAAAGGATAATTTCAATAATTGTTAGTTGGGCTGTAAGAGGTCGCGATTTAATCGCTTTGAATTACTTTTCGTGAGGTTATTTGAAATGCAAACGAAAAGATTGAATAATGAATTCTGCACATTAGGCTCAAGGTATTGGACAAAGCCATCGAAAATTGCTCGAAACATGATGTTTTCTAAGGTTATTTTGTCCCATTTTTTGCATTTCTTGGATTATTCGGACGAGCATTAATCCTTCTTTTAAGCTTTTCTTTCAAATGTTCAAGCGAGTCCAGATTCAGTAAGCAGGTGGGTTAATCCAATAGAGTGAGAAGCAGCTCTCTTTCCAGAAAGGAGAATTGTCTTACATGAAAGTTATTTAGTCCTGCAATTCGCCTATTCACAGTTTTCACATCTATATCCTTGGATAATGCTTTTCCTGAAGATTAAAGTGACATCTTTGCCTAATTCTAGTTTCATCTCAAAAAAAGTTGTTTGTTAAAAGCAACGTTAACACCTAGCAAAAATTGCCTTTGAAGCTTCAGCAAGCACTTGTTGTACAGTAATTAATTTTCTTCGACGACTTAGCAATAATTCTTCCTCCATGGAAGGCACTTTTCAAGACAAAATGGCATTTTTTTACTTGTATTTGACGCGCCTAACACAAGTCATTTCATTCGGAAAACACGAAGTAGTAAAGTCGAAATCACCATAAATCACCGAAAATTACCGTCGTTTTGACATCGCCGAAAACATTTCCATACAGTGGCACACTCACCGTGCGTCTATGTTGCCAATAATATTGCCGAACAAAACGACGGTCCCCAAATTCGCTAGACGCGGTAATCTGCGATCGTATTCGGGATTACTCATGCGAAATAAGCGCGATATACATGTAGAGTGAATGCATGCATATGCAGGCACCCGACAACGATGGCCGTTCGTATATGTTGTACAGTTTCTGGCACGCGTTTATTGATATAGTTTTTATATACAGCGCTTTTCAAATATTAAATGCCGACTCATTTATCCTGAATTGAAGTTATTCTCTCTTAATAGATTGGTATACACTGCCGTTCGGTGAAGTTCGGTCATACAATAAAAATCTATTATATCACACTGTATACAATTATTAATACATAAAATTAGAAAAATATTAAGCATACGCTCTTTTCTAAGGGATTAAAGCCATAAATTATTATGTAAAGTGGAAATATTGCGACAACCGCAATAAAGTCCCTTTTATTATCATTCCAAGAATTTCTCGGAAGCACCGATCTTTTGAAACGGGTCGTTTGGGGATTATTAACGAACAATACATTTAGGAAATATACCGCAGTATCATTCTTGTTTATTTATCGCGGGCGTAAAGATATAAATTTGCTTCGTTTTACTGTTAAACGTGTGTTGGTGTGCATCTGTCGTTTTTGCGCGAAAGTTTTAAGAAAATTTACTTCAAAATGGCACGTGGCAAGCCTACCAGTGTAGAAAAACGTTCGCGCACTATTACGCTGTTTGAAGAAGGATGTTCGGGACTGCAAATTGCCGAAAAAATAAATATGAGAAGTTCAACAGTAAATGACATCATAAAGCGATATCGGACAACTGGAACTGTAGAAAATCGTGTTCGTCCTGGAGCATCTAGGAAAACAACAAAAGCTGAAGATTTGAGAAATGTATTATTAAGCAAATGCAATAGAAAATTAACAGCGCCACAAATAGCAGCCGAAGTCAATCGCGGCCGTGAAGAACAAGTTTCGGCGAGTACGGTAAAACGTCGACTTCAACAAGCGGACCTTCATGGACGCATTGCCATTCGGAAACCCTTTTTACGTCGGGGCAACAGAGCAAAACGGCTACAGTGGGCCCGTTCTCATCTAGATCGGTCGTTAGATGATTGGAAACACGTGCTTTGGACTGACGTGTCAAAGTTTGAGGTTTTTGGGCAAAATCGACGAGTTTATGTCCGAAGATCTAAAACCGAAAAAATGATCCAGAACTGCATTGTGCCAACAGTGAAGCAAGCGCGTAGTTCTGTGTTAGTGTGGGGATGTTTCTCCTTTGCTGGGGCGGGAGATTTATGCAGAGTGCAGGGTGTAATGAGGAAGGAAAATTATTTTGCAAGGCTCCAGAATCATGCAGTGCCATCAGGATTGCGTATAATCGGCCGTAACTTTACATTCATGCATGACAACGACCCAGAACACACTGCGTTAGTGTGTAAGAACTATCTAAAGGAGCAGGAAGAACAGCGCACCCCGAAAGAAATGACATGGCCCCCACAAAGCCCAGATTTGAACCCGATAGAGTTGTTGTGGGATGAACTGGACAGGAGGATCCGAAAAATATGCCCAACTTCACAAGAACATTTACGGAATATTC
>LR736865.1:9470341-9480523 GCA_902654985.2 Oryctes borbonicus
TACTTTACATAATAATTTATGGCTTTAATCCCTTAGAAAAGAGTGTATGCTTAATATTTTTCTAATTTTATGTATTAATAATTGTATACAGTGTGATACAATAGATTTTTATTGTATGACCGAACTTCACTGAACGGCAGTGTAGATGATAGCTTAGCTATTGAAACGTGCGTTCAGTTTTAGTGAAGCGTTTCAATACTTTTTCGAGCAAGACTGATTTGAAGGATAATTGTGTCTAAAACCCCTTTAGGTGATGATTCTTTGAAATATCTGCCCTGCTTTTTATTATTGCTTCACAAGGTAAGAAGCACGTGCTAAACCTATTTTGACTAGCTTTATCCACAAAAAGATACATTAAGGTTACCTCATCTTTGTCGAATACAGTTGCACCAATGCACCAATAGAACCGACACGCGCGACTTTAACGAAAATCCTTACTTTCGAAGACAAACCCTCAATCCGTTACCTCCACGTTCGCGGTACTAAAATCGGAAACATCACGACAAACTCTCTTCCACCGACAGGCCGCATCAACGACATCAAGTAGGTGTACGGTCGCAATTTGTTCTTCCCGTTTCGTCGTCGTCATTTGTTTCTAAGCGCGCTCGACACTACGCGAGAGAGGATGCGATGCACGCACATCATCGGGCACTTTCCCGATTATCCAAATTGTCAATTCCGTTTGTTTAATTTGAATATTAAAAAATTTCGAGCGCACTTACTGTTATTATTATCGCTGCAATCTTCATTATGGCAACACGATGATCCGGATGTTGGCGTTTTGTTGCGCGATTTGAATGTTTCCCGCGTTCGCCGATAATCGAGAACGTAACCTCGGCGACCGCCAATCACATTCGTCGTCGATGCCCATCCCATCGATACCCGATCGTCTATCGTTCGCGGCGCCTACTTCGCGCGCTTAACCTCACGCTCTGATGTCTTTTTTTTTCGACGGCGATGACGCGGAAAAGATGGTGAAACTCGCGCAAGGAAAAACGGACGCCCGATGTCGCTGTTGCTTCTCGTTTGCAAGTACGATATGGTTGTTCTATTTCGTTCGTTTCTTTTTTTTTTTTTTTCGTCAGTGTTGGAGGGCCACGCGAGTCCTCCTGACAGGCGGGCAATTGCCCGTTTCCGTTTCAATTAGTCGGTACAGGAAGAGATCCCTCATCTCATTATGCAGTGTTTTACGAATTTTATTTTTAGATTGATACGTGTGTAGATACGGTTACATATTTAAAATAGTGTCTTTCTGTTGGTATAGATCAGTGGTTCCCAACCTTTGAGAGATGGCGGACCTCTAAAGTAAAAATTGGGCCTCTTCAGGGACCGCTCGTTATGTTTATTATTTTTTTTCTTATTATAAAAACACAATTTCGTATAAAATTGCGGAAAAAATTTAACTTTGGATACAAAGGAGCTCTCTTCGGCCACGACGAACAATACCGAACAGATGCAATAGATGCTAAAAAGCAATAAAATATAAGAATTTCTAGTACTTTTAGAGCAGGATAAAGACCAAAAACGGCACCAAATTTATTACTCAAATTACCCAAATAGCTTTTAAAATATTAAAGCAAGCCTCAAATCTCTCTTTGAATTTTATATTTATTTATTTATTGATAAAATTGAAATTATTTTGTGGAGATGTAAACCGCTGTAAGCCAAGATGAACATAATGAAGCGTTCATCCACTGCATTATTGCCTTCAGCAACTGCCAAGCTTTTCCAACCAGTTACGGTTTTATGGTCAAAAGATCACTTCCGCTGTTTGCTACATGGGTAGCATTGGATCTCCTAAAGCAATGGCAACCAAAGCTCACCGCTTCCCGTGCGCTTCACGAAATAAGCAGAGACTAGACAGACTCGTGTTTTGTCACTTTATGTATATAATTGCTTAGAACTTAGACTTAAACAGAATTTATTGCAAGTCTCTTAAGTTCTTGCCTTATAAACTGGAAGTTACCCGGAGGTTGGCACGCCCCAGTTAGGCGTGCTGCAAAGACACACCATGGTGTCCCTTTCAGAACGACGCGATAGACTCTGCTGTAAATTCTTACTAAATCTGATCAATAAAAAGATAGGTTGTCCTTATCTATTATAGAGCATTAAACCACTATAAGCCAAGACGAACATAATGAAGCGTTCATCCACTGCATTATTGCCTTCAGCAACTGCCAAGCTTTTCCAACCAGTTACGGTTTTATGGTCAAAAGATCACTTCCGCTGTTTGCTACATGTGTAGCATTGAATCTCCTAAAGCAATGGCAACCAAAGCTCGCCACTTCCCGTGCGCTTCACGAAATAAGCAGAGACTAGACAGACTCGTGTTTTGTCGACTCTCCGGGAAACCAGCAGGCAACACGAACCGCCTCTCATGAAACGAATAAACGGGGGTCTGTCTAGTCTTTGCTAATTTCGTGAAGCTACGGAAAGTGGCGAATTTTAATTAGTACTAATTAATGCAACAGTCAGTGCGATATGTTAAGAAAAAGCGCTTAGCTCTAACTTTTTTAGGACGAAGATTGTTATGTTTCTTTTTATCAATTCCATCCAGTTACAGCAGACCTTTGTGAAAGTACTTAACTAAGCATAGCTTAATGTCTTTAACATTCACTCGAAGCCTGAACTCGAAGCTGATTATCATTTAAGAATATTTCTAGCAGAAACTGTCTTGGTATCAAGCACCTAAAAATTTACAAGAACATTACTGTATTGGAAACAATAGAAAATTCTCTCCTCATATTTAGTTATTTTACCCAAAAAAGCACCCGCAAACCTTTAATTTAACATTCCGCCCATTCTTTTCTCAGGCCAAGATTTGTTCTCCATTTCCTAACGTAAATTATCTCGTCGCTACATTATCTTCTCCCAAAGTAATAGACGCGTAATGATAATTTAACAACCAGTGAATGTTGGCGTTGTGCGCGTCCCATTGTGGCCGAACATTTTTGGAAAAAGGCCAGCAGATGGCAGTTCATAAATAACGCGGCGGTGTTTCGAACACGCCACGGTAGACGCGCCCGCCTTCGGAACGAGGCATACCGTCGAGTACAGCCGTTGCCCCGGTTGGTTTTTGGCAATTGCTCTCGCTCAATTTGCTCGAATTATGCAACCAAATGTGTTAGGCTTTAACGTAGAGATTTCCATATTTCTATTACGTATTCTATATTTCTCAGAAGGCCTAGAGGAATTCTTATAGTTTTGAGGTAATTAGAAAGAACTGAAGTCTTCAGCAGTTTCTTCTTCTTATATACATATTCTTTGATTGACACTCGAGAATAAAAAGAAGTCGTTAAGCGATAAATAAGTTGATTTATCTACGTTCAGGACAATTCATTCAATTGGCAATAATTAAAAAAATTGTTAAGATCTTGTTGCAACCTGAGACAATCGGCAGGGCTCTCAATATGTTAAAATAATCTTCATAAAGCAAATACTCGTAATTTTTTTTTTTAGTGTGGTGACGGCCCTACGGGATGTATTAGCTTTTAAAGCTTTTAAGCCAACCTGAACCTGACTGGATTGGATTCATTGGATTTGCAGGGATCTGAAGCAACCCATGTTGTTTGGGAATTATGCTACGCTTTAAAAAGATCATAAGCCTTGCATAAACAAGATGACCCTGAACCTTGCCAAAAATATTAAGCTTTCATATAACTGCTTACTAAGTTTTCGTCACCGCGTCTATAGACTGGAACCACATATAAAGCTTTTCACTTACCTGGAAAGATGGATCCCTCAAAAGATTTATTGAAGATCATTGTTAATGGCACGTAAAGAGCAAAAAGACAAAAAATGATAGTAGACCGTCCGGACTTTCTCTTGTCCTTTGCTAGATTACGCAGATAATTCACTATTTCGCTAAGGAAGACCCAAATATCAGCAAAAAGATCAACAGCATGAGAAGGTCGCACAGTTAGATCATAAAAGGATTGACCACGTTCGGCATTGTTCGGATTTGTTATTAGGAGATGCAAATCGCCAGAATTTTTTCGGGTTGTTAAGGATATCGTGCTCGACTGGTTTAAAGTAAAGTTTTGTAAATCAACATCAATTAGCCAATCTGATTCAAACTTTCAAACTGCACCAACGTGTACGAGTCTTCGAAACAATTGATTTTGGTCCTTCCCTTTGGTCCTTGGGACCTTCACGAAATTCATCACTGACGGAAGTATGAATTTGCAAACTAATTGCGAACAGCTTTTTCTGGTAATGCTTCATTACCAAAAGTTCAACAAAGCGATTCGAGGCATTGTTGTTATGTTAGCCTTTTACTAAAATTCCACGAAAACGTTCGCGTGAAGTTTCAACATTTTCACAAAATTACTTGTTTTATTTAAACGTTCTCGACTGATTTTTGTGCTGTTGCTTCTTCACATAATTAATAACAAATTTCAAATTTTACGAAAAAAGTAATGTAAAATTTTAATAGAGCCATCTAGTAATCGTTTCTAAAAATCTTAGATGCTACCCTCGTATAACATATAAAATCTATGTATGGCAAATTCTCGTCTAAATCTGATCCTTTTTTCTAAGCAGGCAATTACAGTATTTATCGGCATTTGCTTACAATAACATCAGGCAATATTCCTGTTATATTTGAATAATTTTGCAAGAGATCTCGCTTTACTTTAGGACGGAATAAAGAAAAAAAAAAGAGCGCCATTATATCGCGCGTGCAGATTTCTTTTATATCCATCGTCGGCGCATAAAAAAGCGCCGGCATCCGGTTAGTATAATTCACTTTACGCGAAAATAAAAAGGAACGGCCTCCGGTCCTCGCGACACACCGTGGAAAGCCTCGCTGTATTTACGACATCCTCAGCATCGGGTCGTCATTTTCCGCGGCCCTTATCAGTTTACCGGCGACGTATTTTTCAAACGCCCTCCTTTCACCAACTTTTTCTATCTTCGGCGAACACTGCCACGACGCTTTTTTGTGCTTTGAGGGACATCGCGAACGTGCGCTACGTGTCTGTTGTAGCGTTCATAATAAGGCTGAGGCTGTTTGAAGATGACGTGTCGTCAACGTACTGTTGGTATTAAGTATTTCCTACGTTTATTTGGCATCCAAAATATTTCAATATTTTTATTACTTTAAATTGGCTGCTCTGGGGTAGAGTGATTTTATATGTGTGTTTTCTTCCATCTCTGTATGCTAAGAAAGGATAGTCCTAATATTCAGAGAAGGTGTTGGATTTTCGCTGATTTTTAGCTGATGAAACAGATGATATTAACGAATTGGAGCAACTTTGGGGGTAAGGTATGTCGATAGTCAAGGAAGAGTTTTTGGGGTTTTGGAGTCTGCCATCTGAAATTATAATTCACCGAGAATTATTGTTTGGAGCTCTATAAGCTGGTTTGATGGATGCTCCATTATGGCTGGAAGAGAAAATGAACTCCTCGAGCAATGTTTTCCCATCGTTCTTCTCGCCAATTAAATCTGAAAATGATCTCAAAACAGCATCAACTTTATTAAGGAGGTGGTTAAATTCCTCCGAGGAAGTCCGAAAGGGCGAAACTTAGTTTTAAGTAAATCTATGTTAAGTTAGGTGATCGGTAAAGTATAGATTGCATAAGGTTGTTTGCGGAAAATTTTATTTCAATCAAGTTTGCACTGCAAGAGAACCAAAGTAAAACCAAAACAAATCAGTTCTACTGTTCTGGTCCAACCTCGCGATTTTTAATTTCTCTTAAAATAATAGAAAGATATTCATCACAACTAGAACCAGAACCTAGGAACGAATTGGAGGAAGTAGCAATTGGTTTGCTGAGCGTACAAAAAAATATCGAAAGTTTAATTTTCGCCCTTAAGAAAGGTAATTCAGCAATGATTTGTTGGAAGTATCTTTAAAGAGACCCGCAAAGTTAGCGGCGGAGTTTGATATTGAAATTATAAGTTATAAGAAGTTATAAGCTCCTCGCATTAGTAAACTACGAGGGATGCTCTAATTATGCAGAGCTTATAGGCAGCGCTATTGGTGATAGACAAGTCTTAACATAGTTGAGTGTAGGCTTTCACGGCCGTAATCCATTGTAAAAATGTCTTTCGGGTGATGTCGTGTAGTTAATATTTTACTTGACGTTTCTAAAGACTTTAGAAATCTTCTGAAGAAGCTGACAGAATGGTCAGCGAAACGTCAAGTAAAATATTAACTACACGACATCACCCGAAAGACATTTCTACTAAGTCTTAACATGGTTACGCAGCTATCCAGCGCAAGATAGTTCGGTCTGAGTCAGGTGTTCGAGTGATATAGATGCGTTTTTGTAACCACAGAAGACGCAGTTAAATCTCAAAGAGCAATAATTTTCTTTTTGTGTTTGGTGAGTCTGCAGAATCTAAAAATGGTGTACATCGGTCCATCGGTCGTTTTAAAACTGGTAGAAAATTATTAGAAGACGATCCACACAGTGGTCACTCTAGTACGTCGTCGGCGACAAACGATCAGAAACATTACTGCCGTGGAGAACCTACTGAAAGAGGGCAGTGTAAGCCTAGGTAGATAAGGTTAAGGTAGGCAAGCAGGTTAGGGCAGGGCTAGGTAAGCAAGGTTTCAGCCCGCTGGGTGCCAAGACCGTTAGAACCGGAGCAGAAACTCAATAGGTCTGACACTCGTCGTTAACTTCAAGAGCTGTTAGCCCGTTACGGTGAATTTTGGCAACGGACGAAATGTGGATTCCTTATTTCAATCCTGAGACCAAAAATCAATCAAAAGAATGGCGTAAACCGGAGGAATTGCCTCCACTAAAGGCGCGTGCAGTTCCGCCTGTTGGAAAGTTAATGCTTACTGTATTCTGGGATTGCGAAGGGATTATTTTTTATTTTTATTTACAATTATCGCAGAATATTCGAATCCATCCGGACCACTGCGGCAGGCACTTGTCAGAAAACGGCCTGAAAAGTTGCATAAGCCTCCGCTATTGTAAGACCCGATACCGCAAGGAAGACAAAGGATATTTTGACGATTTACGACGGGAATTGCCTCTGCATTTACCTTACTCACCAGATCTTCCCGATTTAGAAAAAACCTTTACGGGGTGTTCGATTTGAGTGTTTAATTGACGCGAAACGTGACATAAAGAGGAGAATTGCGGAGACACCGAAAAAAAGTCATTTGAGGACGGCTTAAAAGATCGTTCGGATAAATGCATTCAGTTAAATGGAGATTACGTAGAGAAACCACATTGTAATATCGATGAAAATTAACAAAATAAAGAAATTATTACTCACCATCACTGGTTGAAATCAAGTAATTAATAAAATTAATAAAATTAATAAAATTAATAAAATTAATAAAATTAATAAAATTAGGATTTGTTGGAACTTCATTAAGATTACAAAAAATTACAAAGGAACGAAAGTTTAAGTTTCAAAAATACACAGAAGCAAGGTGGAAGAAAAGAAGGAAGAGTTCTTTGGTCAGAAACGAAGAAACCTCAAATTTTTATTTGTCTAATGTTTTTCTTATGCGAAAATACGGAAGTATATTATTCAATTAGAGCTATTAAAATGTTTATTAAAAGTATGTTAATTGTATATGTACTTATAGCATATCTAGAATAATTACCGTTTGTCGTGTTTAGTGAACTTTTACAGGTTTGAACAGAAAAAGGTGACAATCGAAAGTATTTTGCGTTATTATTGTGTATAACTAAGCGACGACAATCATGCACCTATTGAGTTACCTTTACTTGAATTTCACCTTACCGGCGCCGATGGTTACATGAATAGTAGAAAAATACAAAATTCCTGCATTAAACGAAGGTAACCCAGTTTCCTCTCCCCAATTTTTTTTTTTTTTAGTGAAGAATATTGTTAATATAAAACTATTGGAAGTACAACATTAAATCTCTAGGCGCTAATTTAAATTATTAAATTGTAGTTAATGTGCTTTAAATTATGTACGTCCGTCTTAAGCAAATTATGCTGCAAATATTCCGAATACAATAATCTTCGATTCGATGATCTTCGAACCTCTAGACGTGTTTGTTACATAGTCCCTCGGGGTTAAAATTTTAATCTTAAGCAAGATCTTTGAAGTTTAATAATTTGGTTCAAATTTGCTCGTACACAACTTCAATGCTCTGAAAGGAGATAAAAGGCGGATTAATTAGAAGTTATTTTTATTAATCGTGTCAACCAAAATTATTTTTTTTTGTATAAAATTCATCATATTGGCAATAACTTTTCAGTATTTCGTAAAATTCAATGTTTGTATCGCTTGTTTTGAGATTTCTTGTTAAAAAAGCGCTGGTTACCTGCAGCTTGAATAGAAACTCTGAAATACCCTCTACACTAAATCCATTATGTCCGTGCATTACTTACCTGCTATTTCTTTTATGTTTTACGTTTAAATATACGAACAGTAAACACCTTCTTTAGATGCTTTGGTCCATTTACTCTCACATTGTTTTCGTCTCTTTGATTCACAAGAAATTAATCACTCACGTCTCTTACTCGATCGCTAATTTGAAGGGAAGAAAAGAAGCAATAGGAAAGCAAATTTCCAGACGTTCCTCGCGGAAATAAAAACGAAAACAAACCGCTAAAATGATCGAGATCGCCAGAAACACGTGCGCCTTTAATAGCGATACTCCTTTCAATCTAATTCGGTAAACGGAAGGGTTCAAACGCGTCGGCCGTTTTCCCGTTTCGCGCCGCGTACGGCCCGGTATCGCGCGGCGATTGTTAGAAGTAGCAGGAAGCCAGGAAGTAGGTAGGTGTGCGGATCGTGACGTTCCGAGGTCCTGCGGAACGCAAAGCACCGTCAGGAATGGCAGGAAGCAATATCCCAAGTGGTGGTTCCTCTCCGGGGGGCGGTTCCCAATCGCATCCCTTCCTTCCCGCTCACCCCATCGCGTCCGTCCACCGCCTCTACGTGTGTGCATCGCCAGCGGCGCACGTGGGGGGGTGGAGGCGTTGAAGGGGGGAGTCACGAAGGATTAGTCGAATCTTGGTACCAGTTTGGAAATTGGAAAACTTGGGATTAAATGAAATTTAACAATACGTAGCGGAAGAATCTCAGGTTTGAAAAGCCAAAGAATTTCCTCGCTCTACTGCGGGGAAAATATCATCGGCTGTTTTCAAGTTGTATTAATGCAAAATTATTTTTTTTCCCATATTTTGATGCTCATCATTGGTATCTCGATTATTAAAAGACGTTACTACATTAAGAAAAACGGTTAAACGAGGAATTCAAATTCACCATGACTCAAATGCAACTTTTCACGATTCCTCAGTTTAGGGCAAATTTGTTATTAAGACAAAAATAAAATTATCTCTAATAATCTTCAATTAGTAGATTATGAGATAAGAAATGAACGCAAACGAGATTTACCAATTAGAAGGAAGGTTCAGTAAGCATTAATATCATCATTGTTCCACTGAAAAATCAACATTTGGTAAATCAAAGAAGATTTGAAGTAAAAAATATTTGCAGGCAATGCTTGCTTTGGGGCAATTTATAAATTCTGGCAACATGCAATACATCTGGCTCCAATAGGATAGTTGCCCGACCCCTAGCCAATAACCAGTACAATGGCCTGCGAGATCGCCCAACCTTACCCCCTTGATTTATATTTACGAGGTATTTAATTTAGAATCGCCAAAAACTCACGAAATTTCAGAACAAAGGGTGGCGGATGTGTTGAGATCATTAAACAGAAACACTTCGTACAGTTTGTAACACTGTTAGAATAAGGTGTCAATAATATGTGGAGTAGAATGTTCGTCATATTGAAGAGTTCCTTTAGACGAATCTGATTTTTTATTTTTTCTTTCTTTATTCTTTTTCGTTTTCCTCTTTCGTTGGTGTTTAATTTTGTAGTCTAGGAGGAGTTAGGAGCACTAAGAGGAATAACAAATTTATTTGGAAAAGGATGTTTATTATTTCATGGATTTAGTTTCTAGTACTTTGCAACTAATTGGAACGTTTCCAAATAAGCTTCGTGTAGGTTAGCCTCTCATTTTTTCGCGAGCGTCTATTGCTCTTTTGTTGGAAGGGTGAGCCGATTTTATTTGCAAGCATTTACAATCAAACGATCCGTACGATCATATCTAATTGCTTCTGCAATTCCACATTATCAATTAGCTTCGATGCCATTTCCCGTAATACGCGAACCATATTTCCTAACTACAAAGAAAAAGTCAAAAATTAAAGAAATATTTATACGTCT